>CAUYLG010019747.1:0-20005 GCA_963573385.1 Cacajao melanocephalus
GGTACATGTGAAGAACATGCAAGATTGTTGCATAGGTACACATGTGGCAGTGTGATTTGCTGCCTTCCTCCCCTTCACCCACATCTGGCATTTCTCCCCATGCTATCTCTCCCCAACTCCAAACCCCCGCTGTCCCTCCCCAATTTACCCCGAAAAGAACCCAGTTTTTATTGCACCCCTCCCAGTGTACATTTGTTAAAATTTTTAAAAAACAACCAGTGTGTGATGCTCCCCTCCCTGTGTCCATGTGTTCTCATTGTTCAACACCCACCTGTGAGTGAGAACATGTGGTGTTTGATTTTTTGTTCTTGTGTCAGTTTGCTGAGAATGATGGTTTCCAGGTTCATCCATGTCCCTACAAAGGACACGAACTCATCGTTTTTGATGGCTGCATAATATTCCACGGTGTGTATGTGCCACATTTTCCCTGTCCAGTCTATCATCTTCTTATAGCATCACCCCCCTCTACTGGTACCAATTTACTGTATTAGTCTGTTCTCACATTGCTAATAAAGATATACCTAAAAGTGGGCAATTTATAAAGAGAAAGGGGTTTAATGGACTCACAGTTCCACATGGCTGAGGAAGCCTCACAATCATGGTGGAAGGGGAAGGAGGAGCAAAGGCACATCTTACATGGTGGAGGCAAAAGAGCATGTTCAGGGGATTTGCCCTTTATAAAAACATGAGGTCTCATGAGATTTATTCACTATCATGAGAACAGCAAGGGAAAAACCCACCCCCATGACTTAAATACCTGCCACCAGGTCCCTCCCATGACACGTGGGGATCATGGGAGCTACAGTTCAAAATGTAATTTGGGTAGGGACACAGCCAAACCATATCAGTATTTATATGTGTGGATTTGATCCTGTCATTGTGCTGTTAACTGATTATTGTGCTTGCTTGTTTGTGTGGGTGCTGTATAATGTGACTGGTCTGTATATATATGAGCATTTTGTTTTTTTTTTTAGCTTGTAGTGGTCTTTCCTTTCTGTATTTACTGATCCTTTCAAGATCTCTTGTAAGGCATCTCTGGTGGTAACAAACTCCCTCAACATTTGCTTATCTATAAAGGATCTTATTTCTCCTTTACTTAGGAAGCTTAGTTTGGCTGGATATGAAATCCTTAGTTGAGGATTTCTTTCTTTAAGGATGTTGAATATGGGCCTCCAATCTCTTCTGGCTTGTAGTGTTTCAGCTGAGAGGTCCACTGTTAGCTTGATGAGGTTCCCTTTGTAGGTGACCTGACTTTTCTCTCCAGATGCATTTAACATTCTTTCATTTCAACCTTGGAAAATCTGATGGTTATGTGGCTTAGGGATGATCTGCTTGTGTAGAATCTTGCAGTTCTCTGTATTTCCTGAATTTGACGGACAAACTCTGGCAAGTTTGGGGAAGTTGTCATGGGCAATATCCTGAAATGTTTTCCAAGTTGTTTGCTTTCTGGCCCTCTTTTCAGAGATGCCAATGATTCATAGATTTGGCCTGTTTACATAATCCCATACTTCTCAAAGTTTTTATTCATTCCTTTTTATTCTTTTTTCTTTATTTTTGTCTGACTGTCTTATTTCAGAGAGCCAGTCTTCAAGTTCTGAGATTCTTTCCTCAGAAACTCTCCTCAGTTTGGTTTATCCTTCTGCTAATATTGTGGTTGCACTGTGAAATTTTTGTATTGTGTTAGCTCTCTCAGACCCATTTTTTTATACAGGATATTCTGTCCTTCAGCTTCTGTATCACTTTATTGTAATTCCTATTTTCCTTGGATTGGGTTTTACCATCCTGCTGAATCTTGATGATCTTCGTTCTTATCCATATGCTGAATTCTATTTCTGTCACTCCAGCTAGCTAAGCCTGGTTAAGAACTCTTCGTGGAGAACTGGTGCCATTGCTTCAAGGACATATGACATTCTAGTCATTTGAGTTTCCAGAGTTTTTGCATTGGTTCTTGAATTACTAGAGTTCTTGTGTTGGTTCATCTCTGTGTGTGGGTGTTCCTTTAACTGCAGTGTAGACTGAGTACAGTCAATAGACTTTGCTGAATGTTTTCACATGGTTGAGGCTTTATACGAGGTCTTTATTTGAAGCTGACTTCTCTATTTGGTTTCAGAGGGAGGGTATGTTACCAAAGTATTTTTGGTGTTGAAGCTTTGGGGTGTGATCTAGTAGGTGGCACTTAGGCATACTGGTCAGTTGATAGACTCTTGCTCAATTGTGTGGCTCCCTTTTTCACAGTTTATGTTCCTTCTCAATGCTCTGAAAGTGTGGGTCCTTCTTTCACTTAAGTGCCAGCTGTAGATTGTGGCTTGGCACTCCTGGGATGCCTACTGCAGCTCAGAAGCTCTCTCAGTGTTTATGTTCCTTCCCCAGCTTGGAGGTAGCAGAGAAAGAAACCTTAATAATGGTCGTGGCCAAGGGTCTCTTGCTTGTCTCCTGGGGGTCCCAGAAAGATGTGAGTCAGTGATAGCTCAGTGCAATCAGCCCAGGATGGAGGGTCTGTGTTGTGAGCGTAAGCCAGGGATTCTCCACCTAGTGACAAGGGGTAGGTTATGTGGGACCCATGGGAGATAGATTGGCCTCCTGTTCTTGGGTCAAATGCAGGTTGTTGGAGGTATGGTTAAGGCACTTAGGGTCTTTGCTCTTTTGTTAGTCCAAGGGTCGCAGGAGCAGTTCCACTGCAGAGAAAATGTCATTAGGCAGTGTCAGAGAGGATTTCAATTACCCCTGGGGGCTCTGTCCAGGAAGCTGCAGAGCTGCTACTGGCCCAATAGCTTTGGCAGGGGGTGGTTGGAGGCCCAGCCCTGGAAAATTTGCCCACTGAGGAGATACGAGAACAGGCACCCACATGAAAGTGGTCACTTTCTGTAGGGCTGCTGCAGTATGCTGGCAGCTGGTTCCAGTCCCTTGTCATCTCGAATTTTCCAGTACCTGGAGGTATCCACAGTGAAGGCTGTGAAACAGCAAAGATGGTGGCCTTCCCTTCCTTCTGGGAGCTCCATCCCACGGTGATACAGACCTGTTGCTGGTCCAAATGCACCTGTAGGAGGTGGCTGGAGACCCTGGTTGGGAGGCCCCTCCCAGTGATGAAGAATGGGATTGAGGACCTACTTTAAAAAGCAGTCATGCCATGTTTTTATAGAGCAGCTGTGCTGTGCTGGTTGACTTGGATTCTCCAAAGCCTGAAGGCTGGACAGCTAAGTTGCCCAAACAGCAAAGATAGTGGCCTGGCACTCTTTCTGGGAGCTCCAACCCGGGGAGGTTTCAAATCTCTGTCAGCCAAAAGACACTGGTGGGGTGCCTGGAGACCTTGCTTGGGAGGTCCCACCCAATGAGGAGGAACAGGATTGAGGACCTGCTTAAAAAGCTGTCTGGCCACATTTTTGTAGAGTAGCTGTGCTATGCTGGGGGACTGCTTCTGCCCCCAGTTGGCTTGAACTCTACAAATCCTGAAGGCTGGAATGGCTAAGTCACCCAAACAGCAAACATGGCAGCCCACCCTTTCCTGAGGGAGCTCCATCTCAGGGAGGTGCAACACTGCTACCGGAAGCTGGCTGGAATTCTAAGCCAGTTAGTCTTATCCTGTGAGTAGCTGTGATTACAGGGGCCCACCACCATGCCCAGCTAATTTTTGTATTTTTAGTAGAGACAGAGTTTCACCATGTTGGCCAGACTGATCTCAAACTCCTGAACTCAAGTGATCCACCTGCCTCAGCCTCCCTAAGGGCCGGGATTACAGGTGTGATCCACTGCATCCAGCCTATGTTTATTTTTTAAATTGAACTATTCAAAAACCTTTCTAGAAACAAATGTCCAGATGGTTTCTGTTGAATTCTATCAAAATTTTAAGAGCACACTGTTTTAGAAAATAGAGGAAAAAGAAACACTCCCTAGTTGATTTTTTTAGGGTAGCATATCCCCAATTCCAACACCTGACAATTACCAGAAAATTCCAGTCCAATATTCCTCATGAAAATAGATGCCAAAATCCTTAATAAAATACTTAAAAATTGAATATACCAATATATGAGAAGGGTAATACATCATCAAGCAGTCAAGAAAAATTCATCTCAGCAACGTAAGCTTTGTTTGATATTTAAAAATTAACCAATGTAGTAGTAATCTTCATGACCTTGGGTTAGGCAATGGTTTATTAGATATAGCACTGAACATGAACTCAAAAGAAAAAAATAGATAAATTGGGTATTTCAAAATTAAAAATGTGAGAGGTGGCCAAGATGGCTGACTAGAAGCAGCTAGTGTGCTCAGCTCTTACAGAGAGAAACAGAAAGGGTGAGTAAATATAGCACCTTCATTATCATTAGGACTAATCAAGGAAAGAACTCGACCCATGGAGAATGGTGAAAAGCAAAGCAGGACAACAGCCCACCCAGGAGTGATACAGAGCCAGGAGAACCTCCCCCTTACCTAGGGAAGTGGTGAGTGAATGTGCAACCCCAGGAACCCATGCTTCTCCCACAGATCTTTGCAACCTTGGGTCAGGAGATCCCCTCATGAACCAACTCCACCAGGACCTTCAGTCTGACACACAGAGCTATGCAGAATCTTGGCAGTGCAGTCTCTCAGGTTCATGTGGAGACCCAAGAGCATTACATACAAAAGCTACAACTCTGTCAAAGAAGGAGGAGAAGAAGGTTAGACACCAACACCCCGAACTGCCATACACATCTCAGAACTTTGGGAGGCTAATGCAGGTGGATCACTTGAGACCAGCCAGGACAACATGGTGAAAACCCATTTCCATTAAAATATATATATATATGTATATGTGCGTGTATATATATATACACACACACACACACACATATATATATGTGTGTAGATAGATATACACACACACATATATATATATATATACACGTGTGTGTGTATATATATTTGTGTATATATATACACACACACGTATATATATATGTGTACATATATATATGTGTACATATATGTGTGTGTGTGTGTGTGTGTGTATATATATATATACACACACACACACACACACACACACACACACACACACAAATTAGCAGGGCATGGTGGCAGATGCCTGTAATCCCAGCTATTCAGGAGGCTGAGGCAGGAGTATCACTTGAACCTGGGAGGCAGAAGTTGCAGTGAGCCGAGATCATGGCACTGCACTCCAGCCTAGATGACAAAGCAAGACTTCATCTCAAATAAATAAATAAATAACTATTAAGATTTTGTTTCACCTTGTGTCCATTTTGGTATATTGTATTTTTCAAGAAATTTTATATTTAAAATGTTTCTTATAGATGGCATCTTGTTGGGTATTTTGTGTGTCTACAATCTGATAATCGCAGACTTTTAATTGGAATATTTGATCCATTTATATTTAATGTAATTATGGATATGGCTAAATTTATCAATTTGTTATTTGTTTTCTATCTGCCCATCTGATTTGTTTCATTGTTTATATTTTCTTACTTTTTGGGGAAAGGAAGTGGGAAATCTAATATTTTTTAGTATTCCACTTTAATTCCTTCATTTGTTTTTTAGTGATTCCTCTTTATATTGCTTTTAATAGTTATTCTAAGGACTATAATATGCATTGTTATCTAATTTTAGTCTATTAGAGGTAGTATTAGAAAACTTCACATGAAATCTAAAAACCTTGCAACAATATACTTTCACTTACCTCTCATCTTTTGTGCTAGTTATTATATGCATTACATCTACATATATAATAAACCCCAGATTACAGTATTATATGTGGTATAGTTTTTTTATTTAATCAATCATATGACTCTTTAAAAATTAGAAGAAAAATATATAATACTTTATGTTTACCCAGATATTTACCATTTCAGGTGTTCTTCCCACCTTCTATAGATTTACATTTCCATCTGAAGTCTTCCTTAAATTCAACTTTTAAATCTCATCATTCTACTTACAAATATAGCACATTATTTTAATCAATTTTAAGTGAGCTTTTAATTAATGCTTAGCCCCAATTACAAACCTAGTTAAACACTCTTAAACAGTATATATTGTATTTTAAAGTTCAATACATTGCTTTTTTAAAAAAGTACCTCAACAGTCTAGTAAATAAATAAGATCTTCCCAAGTATAAACAAAGCTTATGTATACAATAAATTTAAATAATAAATGTGGTGAGGCTTAAGATCTTATAAATGTTGCAATATTATTTTAAAACTTAGTGTCGTTAGTCTATTTTCTGTTGCTATACCAGAATACCTGAGACTGGGTTGTTTTTTAAAGAAAATTATTTCTTACAATTCTGGATTCTGGGAATTCCAAGGGTATGGTGCTGGCATCCGCTTGGCTTCTGCTAAGGACCTTCTTGTGTCATAACATGGTAGAGAGCATTACATGGAAAGGAAAAAAGCATGCCAAACTGACTTTTATAACAGACCCACTCTGGGATAACTAACCCACTCCAGTGATAACCCATTAATCTAATAAACCATTAATTGATCCATCACTCTGCCCTTATGACCCAATCACCTGTTAAAAGCCTCACCTCTGAATACTGTTCCATTGGGGATTAAGTTTCAGCATGAGTTTAGGAGGGAACATTCAAACACAGCATGTAGAAAGATTTCAATTTAAAACTACAAGTTTAATCCAATCACTCAATTATACATTTTAAAACTTGGAATCTCTTTTTTTTTTTCTTTTTTCTCATTCACCTAACGCACTTAAAAATTTGGAATCTCAAGGCTTATCTTCACTTGAATATGCTACATTATCTTAATATTACATATAATAAAAAATCAAATCTGTACCATCAAACCCAAGACTATCTTATTTCTTTATTTCTGTACATAACTGTGAACCTTCTCAACACATTTATCCACTAAGGAAACAATTGTTTCATCTCAAACAATCTGAACTTCGTTTCAATGACAGAGTCATATTTGCTATCCAGATGCCCAGAGCTGCTTGATTCCTTTCTATATAGTTTTTCCTTCTTTCCCTCAATTGTGACAGCTCCTTCATACTATTTCATAAAATTCTTTTTGCTTAACTTTTTAAAAATTTGTTTATTTTGCTTGTAACCAAAGAACCCTAACTAATCTACCAGAGAGTTACAGTCCACACATTATCTTGCAAATATGGTTATTAAGAATTGGATAGAGCCAAGATGGGGTAGAAGATGGTTATTCTACATTCAAATTACAGAAGCAGAACACAGTAATCTATGTTATGGAGTGGTGAAACAGCTCAACAAATTATCTCTTAGGCTGCATGGCCACTGAAAATGATACTCTAATTAAAGGAAACAGGTAACTGCTGCCACCGAACAATTTAAAGAGCATAAAGGATGAGAAAAGTTTTAAGACATTTGGGGTGAGATGACTACTTCAGACAGGATTGGGTAACTTAAAGCAAGAGAAGTTTGTTCCCTAAATTTCACCTTAGAATAAGAAAAAAATATTGACTCAAAGGCTAAGATTTCTTTGAAACAAATTTAAGAGTTAGAATCTGTGCATTGCTGGTCTCATTTGTAAACTTTAAGCGACTGATAGGGGAAAGCCCTACAAGGAAAATGGGGACATCTGAGAAGACAGAAGTTGAAGTACTCCAAACCTCCAAATCCCCTGAAAGCTATCAACAACACACAAACTGACAAGGAGTGTTTCTTGTAAACAACTGTATCTGCCTTGCCTGAGGAAACTGTCACTCCCTCGAGGAGGAAGCCGTTAATTGCCTTATGCTCCACCCTTCATTGTTACTTAGGCCAGGATCCAATCCCAATCTGGAGACTGAAAGAAATAAAACTACCTGAAATTAAACGATCTGAAAGTGAAAGTTTGGCCAAAACAAAATGAGTTACAGGCATCTGTTGACATATATGGTCAAAATTATTTGTGGAAAATTAAATTTGTGGAAAACCAAGAAGTTCTGGGCATCTCAATAGCAATTTTCCAGAAAAATTTGTGGAAAATTATTTGTTAACCTCCATTTCTGTAGGGAAATGGAAGTGTAAATTGTGTATTCAGTGAAAAGTTGATCGCTCAACCACGGAGATCAGATTAATAAACTTAAATCAGGCTTAATTTGCTGATGTAGGTATACATGTCAATGTATTTTTGTGCAGCTATGTCAACAGTTTGCTGGTTTGGTTAATTCTATTCTGAATCCAGTGCTATTCCATTTTAAAATAAATCAACATGGTAGAACCTTCTCGACATAAAACAGAGTGTGAAAGGAAAATAAATCTCACTAAGCCAAAGGGAAAAGTCAAGTTGGAAACTGTATCAGGCAAACCTGCCTCCCATTTTATTCCTAAATAAGATAGCTACAAAGATGGAAAAAAAAAAAAAAAAAAAAGCTACATAACTCGCTCACAATTTGCCCACAAGAAAATACCTCGTGATCCATAAAGCATGATCCCTAAAACATGTTCTGCTGGTTTTCACCCTGGTAATGTAAATTGATAGCTTATCTTCACAGGTGAGGGCCAAAAACAGAAGTCAAAGTCATCCCTCTGCTCAACTGAGACAAATGCATATCTGATTGCTTCCTAGGCCCTTCTGTTCATGTAAAACTGCAGATTCACTGAGCCAGACGACCACGGCATAAATAACTATTCCTCTAAACCCCTCTAACATGTAAATTGTGTATTCAGTGAAAGGTTGATTGAAGACTCAAAAGAATGCAAATGCGATCATAAAAAGAATGCAAATGTAACCATTTGTCTTTTATCCACCTCTGACCTGGGAGCCCCACCCCCAGCCCCATGCCCACCCCGCCCCACTTTGAGTTGTCCTGTTTTTTCAGACTGAAACAATGTACACCTTACATGTATTGACTGACATTTCATGTCCCCCTAAAATGTATAAAATCAAGTTATACCTTGACCACCTTGGGCACATGTCACTAGAACCTCCTAAACCTGTATCACAGGTGCATTCTTAACCTTGGCAAAATAAACTTTCTAAATTAATTGAGACCTGTCTCAGATACTTTTGGTTCACAAAAGATAGAAACAGGACTATTGGAGCAAGGTGCCTTGTCAAGGGATGGACAGAAAATGAAAGCTAGAGTAATCAGAATTCCATCTTCCAGAACTTTAACTTTGTATTAACACTGTAGGTTAATTCTAACAGCATCAGATGACACTATACAATGGTTCTCAGAAACTCTAAAGTTGCAGAGTTTCTTTCCTTTCAGGCTTCCTTTCAAACCTGTAGTTCTTCCCTAAGAAATACAGTGCTCTTTCTCATTCTCCTCTTCCAGTGGTTATTCTTTTTTTTTAGACGGAATCTTGCTCTGGTTGCCCAGGCTGGAGTGCCATGGCATGATTTTGGCTCATTGCAACCTCTGCCTCCTGGGTTCCAGTGATTCTACTGACTCAGCCACTCAAGTAGCTGGGATTACAGACACCTGCCACCACGCCCAGCTAATTTTTGTATTTTTAGTAGAGAGGGGGTTTCACCATCTTGGCCAGCCTGGTCTCGAACTCTTGACCTCAGGTGATCCACCCGCCTTGGCCTCCCAAAGTGCTGCGATTACGGGTGTAAGCCATCATTCTAGGCCCTGCTGATTATTCTTTAAACAGAATGGGGCTCTATTTTTTGCTCCTTTTTTTCATTGTGCATTCATCCTCTAAATATTCCACTTTCATAGCTTTAATTATCATCTATATATTGATTCATAAACATGTATCTCAATTTCAGATAGTTCCCTTTCCCATGGGAAGCTTAAACTCAATCTGCCCAAAAGTGAACTTGACTTTCTTTGCAAACTGCTTCTTCTCCTATATTTTCTATCTCAAGGAAAATTCATCAACATTCACCCAGATTTTTACACCATAAACTGGTGACTCTTAATTTCACTCTTTCCTCTCCTTTGTACTCTGTGCCTCCCTGTTTTGACCCTCAACATTCAATTAATTATGACATTCTTTCCATTTTCCCTTATAACTCTGCAATCTTCTCATTCATCATGTTTGTTCAACATAATTATGTCTTTCTAATTGATTTCCTACTTCTAATATTGTCTCCTCCTAAAAAATACTCCATATCACAACCAGAATGGTTTAAATTTTTTTAAAAAATTCTTTCGCATTTTCTTGTATGTACTGTTTCAATGCTTTTCTACTGCCCTTGGGAGAGACTCCAAGTTCATCCATCTTTATAGTATACACCATCATACAAAGCCATTTACAGTACAAATAATGCCATGATTCTGTCACAATATACCTTTGTAACCCCATTTTCTTTGCCTAAAGTGTCTTTTCTAAACTCCTCTCCATTGCTAACTTCTACTTGTCTTTCAAATCTCAAATTAGATATCCTCCCAGAGAAGCAGTCCCTGAACCTTCTAGACCTATGACGCCCAATATGATAGCCACCATCCATGCCTAGTTATTGAGCACTTGGATTATAGCTAGTTTGAATTTAGATGTACTAAAAGTGTAAAATAAACAAGATTTTGAAGACTTGGTATGGGAAAAAAGTAAAATATCTTAGTAATAATTTTTATATTGGTTACATGTAAAATAATATTTTGGACATTCAGTTAAATAGAATATACTATTGAAATTAGTTTCATTTTTGTAACTTTATGTGGCTAAAAGAAAACTCAAAATTACATGTAGCTTATATCATATTTTAATTGGACACTGTCTAGCCTAGATAAGCCCTTTTTTTCAGTGTCTTTTACTTATTTCTTTAGGAGCATTTGTTTTATGCTTTAAAAGTACTAGACTGTCATCTGCACTAGACTGCAGGCACCTTAGGAACAAGAGGCTGTCTTGGTCAACACAGTAATACCAGAGGTAAGGCCACTAAAGTACACACAGTCAATCCTCATTATTTTGGATTTAGTATTTGTGAATTTGCATAATTGACATAATTTACTTATAACTTTTTTTCTTTTTTGAGATGGAGTATTGCTCTGTTCCCCAGGTTGGTGTGCAGTGGCATGATCTCAGCTCACTGCAACCTCTACCTCCCGGGTTCAAGCAATTCTCCTGCCTCAGCCTCCCGAGCAGCTGGGACTACAGGTATGTGCTACCACACCCAACTAATTTTTGTATTTTTAGTAGAGACAGGGTTTCACCATATTGGCCAGGCTGGTTTCGAACTCATGACCTCATGATCCACCTGCCTCAGTCTCCTAAAGTGCTGGGATTACAGGCATGAGCCACTGTGTCCAGTCTACTTAATCTTAAAATCAATACTTGCAGTGCTTTTGAAGTCATCTGTGAACATGTATAGGGATTTGAACCATCTCATGCACATTTAGCTGAGGTCAAACACAGCCATGCTCTGCCTTCTCGTTTCAGTTGTCAAACTATAAAAAAGTATTCTTTTCAGTCTATTTAGTGCCATAGTTTTTGCATTGTTGTGATTTTTATGGTGGTTTCACTGTTCAAAATGGCCCCAAAGCACTGTGCTGAAGAGCTGTCTAATGTTGAGAAACACAAGAAAGCTACAGTATGCCTTACAGAGAGCATATGTTAGATAAGCTACCTTCAGGCATGAATTACATTGCTGTTGTCCATGAGTTCAATGTTAATGAATCAACAATACATAGCAAATCTGTCTTTAAACAGAAATACACTAAAAATCACATATTAACCAATGTTTTGGCCCAGAGGCTCAGAGGAACCTAACCCTGTATTTCCCCTAGGAGCAATGATTTAGTATTTGCCAATTCAGTGTTCTTAGTGACTTCAGGAGAACTGACTGTATTTATTGAATCAGTGATGCCCAGTCATTTCATTCCAAACCCAAATCTTATGTGAATGCAGTATATGATGGTGGTACGTAGAGCAGTGACTCTGGAACCAAACTGCCTAGATTTCAATCTTGATTCTCCAACTTGCTGGCTTTCCAATCTGGGAAAAATTGCTTAACTTTTCTCACCATTTTCCATAAATAAAAAGTCAGGTTAAAATAGTACTGTTAATATTTCCCAGAGGCTCTGTGTAGAAGGAGGAAACTGACCACAAAAGGCCACAAGGAAGCTTTTGGAATGAGAGAAATATTCCATATCTTGATGATAACAGATGAGCCACTGCGCCTAGCCTACTTAAAGTAGATTTTAAAATTTGTCCCTTTTAGTATATAAAGTAAATAAACTAGATTTTAAAATTTGTCCCTTTTAGTATATAAAGTAAAATTTGTCCTTTTTAGTTTTAAGAGTTTTGAAAAACGTATCTTGATCATCATAAAAATCATCATAAAACTAAAAGGGACAAATTTTACTTTATATGGATAACTTAAAAAGGTTAAAAATAGACAGCAGCAGTCAAGATCAAAGGAATAATGCACATGAAAAGTTTAGTACACTACCTGCCTATATAAATACTAAATACTATTAGCGATCATTCTAAAAACAATAGGGAAAAGTTAGAAGGTATAAGGAAAAGCAGAAAGAGCTCATGAACCAAGATTCCAATCCGTCTTTTTCTTTCTAGGGGGACTGGGCATGGGGAGACGGGATGGTCTCACTCTGTCACCCGGGTTGGAGTGCAATGGCCAGATCTCGGCTCACTGCAGTCTCCACCTCCCAGGCTCAAGCGAAAGATCGTTTCACCTCAGCCTCCCAAGTAGCTGGGATCACAGGTGCAGGCCATCACTAATGTTTTGTATTTTTGATAAAGACAAGGTTTCGCCATGTTGCCCAGGCTGATCTCCTACTCCTGAGCTCAAGCAACTCACCTGCGGAGGCCTCCCAAAGTGCTGGGATTACAGGCATGAGCCACTGCTGTAATGGCTGTTTTATATATTAGCTAGAGGCTGAGTTCAGTACATGAGAGGGCAGTAACTTACTGTGAAAGTTAAACTGGACATGTTTGAAAGATATGTGTAAACTGTAGTCATACAGGAATGTGAGATATGAGATTACTCATAAGACAGCAACAGGAAATCAAAGTACCACATAAATGCGGGTGTGGAATGAGAAGTAATTTCCTAGGTCATCTCCCCAAGATAGGACACAGTGGGCTGTGAAATGAAACTGAAGGGAGAGCACATCTCTTTTAAGAACCTTCCTATTGCAGTCTACAAGCTCTAGGTCAGTTTTGAAGACCATCCAAGCGTTCTAATGCAGCAGAGTTAAAACCTAAACTCTAAGGAATGCCAATGCCAGGAGGAAAGAAGGGATGAGTTGGCAGGACACCTGTCTAGACCAACAATGCGATAGGGGTCAGACAAGCTTTGCCTCCAGAACTTGACAACAGCTTTTGGTGTGAGAAGTGGATTAAGTCATTTCACTACTGCTTGTTAGCTGGCCGATGCTTCAGGAGTGTCCACCCCAGGGAGCAGTGCTGACTCTACAGGGGCACCCTGCAGTAGTCGATGCCAAAATCTCACCAAGGGGTGAGTGAGGTTCTCAGAACCCGCGATGCAGAGAGCCCGGTACTAACATACTGCACGTGAGTTCTTCTCCGAAGACCAGGAGAGGGGGCTTGAACCCCAAGAAAGGCTGCAAGCTGAACCTGAAGCTCGAACCCAAAGTTCCCATCACAGCCAGCCACACTGGCACTCACTGAATCTGCGCGCCTCGCGAGTTCCGACGATCGTCACGTGATAACTGCCACGCACCTGACGGCAGGGGCCACCGGGTGCCTCGCTTGGTTCCCGTTAAAGTAGACTGCGACCCAAGCGCAACAAACCTAAGAGTTGGAAGGCGCAAGTTCCTCTGCCAGCGAGCTCAGCCTCAGCAACCAGAATGCTGAAAGTGCTCTCTACGCCGGAAGTGCACTAATCCGCAGCACGTGGGGTTGCCAGGGCGCGCTTCACGTGACTGGGCGGGGCCTCGGGAACCTGGTAGCCAATGGTAGCCCCAGGGGGCGGTGCCTGTGACGCTCCGGGGCCTATCCCGGAAGTAGAGCTGAGGTGGGGGCGGGTAAGGGCGGGGAGGCTGGGGTGTGGAAAGTGTGGCGGCCCCGCCCCGGCTCTTGGAACTGCCGCGGCTGCCACCGCCGCCGCCGCCGCCGCCGCCGGCGCCGCAGCTGTAGGGGACCCGCGGGGGTGCGCAGGCGAAAGGCGTTCTTTGCCAGCTGAAAGGTGAGGACCTGGGGAAAAGCTGGTGGGGATGGGGCCAGAGCGAGGCAGGGCCAGGGAAGGCTCCCAGAGCCGAGCGCTGACCGAGGGAAGGAGGAAGAATGGATGGGGGAACGGAGGCAAGCGCGGGACCCGCCGGGGCTCAGGCCCTGGTGGGGCCGGGCCGGGCCGGGCCGAGCCGAGTCGAGCCGAGCCGAGCCGAGCCGAGCCGGGGATGCCGGCAGAACAGGGGGCGCTTGCGCGGCCGCAGAGGCGGCCCTGAAGGGTGGAGGGCGCGGTGCGCGCCCGCTAGCAGAGAGCCGGGTGCTGCCGGCCAGGTCCTGTTACTCCGCATCCTTTGCGGGGACGTGCGGCCTGGGCTGGGTCCCACGCAGTAGGGTTCGGGGCGGCGGCAGAGGGCTGGGCGGCGCGGGAAGGTCGCCGGCTTCTGCGGTGGGGCGATGGGCGCCAGAACCTGCTGTTTCCAGCGCGGAGGAGCGCCCAGGGCGGGTGTCCCCACCCTCTGCGAGCTCCTCTGCGACTTCTCATCCCACCTCCCCAAACAATAGCTGGAAAAGTTTCTAGAGGCCAGAGTTAGAAAGTGCCGGCTAGTCTAGGTGGGTGTTCTATACATGCAGAAATAACAGGCCCGTGATGCTTGGCACATAACTTGTCCGAAATGAGACGTTTCCCTGCCTACATACCCATTGTTAAAAAGCAAACACAAACTTTTTGTGTAGTTCACACGGAAAAACTACCATCTCCCCAGCCCACCATGGCGGACGAAATTGATTTCACTACTGGAGATGCTGGGGCTTCCAGCACTTACCCTATGCAGTGCTCGGCCTTGCGCAAAAACGGCTTCGTGGTGCTCAAAGGACGACCATGCAAAATAGTGGAGATGTCAACTTCCAAAACTGGAAAGCATGGTCATGCCAAGGTAAGTGCCCTTGTAGATCAGGCTTTGGCTTCGGCGTTGGGATTTTGATCATTTGTATTCCATTACAAATCATGAGATTACTATACTTAAAATTTTGTAGTAAGCACTATTTTTTTCCTTCCCACAATTGCTGAGTGATCAGTTATTACTTTGAAAACTTAAAGGTAGCGTTCCTTTCTTGGGCCCTTACAATATTTACAATGTTTCATTAACTGGGAACTGAAACTTTCCTGAATCGTATTGACCTAGGTCTATTCAGTTTACAGATGAGAAAACCTGTTCTGGCAATTCTAAGAAACCTACACTTTATTTTTCTTGTGTACTCTCATAATTGAATCACTGGACTGTATTGGGTCTTGGCATGTCATGATACTGTTTAGTTGTTTACTGCATCTTAATTGTATGACCATTACTTTTTTTTTAAGAAAGTAAAAATAGATGACCTTGGAAGGAGGAGAAAAAGAATCTGTCATAATCAGCGTTGGTATTGTACTCTTGTGTGTGCAGTGAGTGATATACTTGGCAGAGATTAAACAGGTTTCCTGTTCTCCTCTGTTAGGTTCACCTTGTTGGAATTGATATTTTCACGGGCAAAAAATATGAAGATATTTGTCCTTCTACTCACAACATGGATGTTCCAAATATTAAGAGAAATGATTACCAAGTAAGCACTGATTTTCTTTAGAATGTTGCTTGTTTCTTCAAGGTGCAAATACTTTATACTATCAATAGTAATTTGACAAAATCCAAGAGTAGTTTTGTAGGTTTTTCTAAACAAGTATTAGGCACCAAGAGAAATCGTGGTGTTTAACACGTGTTCGTTTTCTAGGATTATTGCCAGCTTGCTATTTTTTCACATTCTTGCATTTTTAAAAAAGTCAAATACTTATTAGTGTTCCTCAGGCCAAGTGACTGTATGTTCCAACTAAGTGCAATGTTTAGTAAAAGTACCATCCTCTCTGTTGTAAAATATTTCTAATTTAGATAGCTCGCTCCTGGATGTTTTGTTTCTTTTCACTGATCAGACCTAAAACATTCAAGAAACTACTGGAATTCATATTCCTACCAAGTTTTTCATATTAATGAACATGAGTCAAAGCTTGACATCCTTAAGTAGGAAAATAAGCTGAAACCCATTAATATAAAGGATAAAATACATGGTCACTGAGTATGGTAAAGAAAACACACAAACTAAATAATTGGTTTAATTATATTCAGTGACCATGCTGTGACCTTTTGCTAACTTATGTATGTAAACTTCAAGTTTTAGTTCCAGTTATACATTTAGGTAGGTCATATTTAATGATAGCATTTTATTGTTTGGAATATTGATGATAACCAAATAATTGACCTCATAGGATGTGGTCAGATTACTCATAACTAAAGCTTTTCTTGAAAGTCTTCAATTTTTGTATCAAACATACCATTGCTAATTTCTGCTCATTTGACGTACTAAAAAATACAAAGTTGACACAGATTTGTTTTATCCAACTTAAACTGATTTTTTTTCTGTACTCTTTATTGTATTATATAGATTTTTTTAAATGTTGCTATCAACTGCACTTACCTAATGATTTCCTTTTGTTGTTTGTCCACATGCAAACATATTTTTTTGTAGTTTTAATCTAGTAACACTTATATTTCTACTTTCCTACCTGTCTGAGATGTTTTCTAGGTTGCTTTGAAGTCTTTGTAGAAATTTGAATTGTCTTCTTATAACAGGAAGGTTTTGTTTTGTTTTGTTTTGTTTTGTTTTAATGAGGTAGATCTGGGTTTGGATCTAGTTCTGCCACTTTCTAGTTGGATGATTTTGGACAAGTTATACAACCTTTCTTAGCCTGTTTCCTCATCTACAAAATAGGGATAATATGAGGATTAAATGAGAAAATGTACCCCATATGTGGATATGTATCAACAAACATTGTTCTGTTTCCCCCTTTTCCTATATATAAATTCTACTTAATCATTTCTTTATTGTTGGAGCACCAAATTTGATGTGGTACGTAGTAGATGCTCAAAACACATTTGTTAAATGTATACGCAATTACTGAATGTGGTAAGGATAATACAGCAGGCTAAAGCTGAGCATAGAATTTTCTTTTATCAAAATTGCGTTTCTCTTTTCATCTTAAAATATGAATGTGTTGAATATTCAATATTCATTATATTCAATAATATTCATTCAATATAGAATGCTTTTGCCTATTGCATGTTTCAGAAAGATGGCGTCAGCAGTTCAGATAATTATACTGTGATAAAGTTAGTCAGACATTAATTGAAGCTCAAGACTTAAAGGAAAATTTTTGTTTGGGTCCTAGACCAGCATGAAACGAATGAAGTAAGGGGGTTCTTGCCTCAGGCACGAAAATTTAAATAAAAACAGGACTAGTAACAACGACAAGCCATATAGGAGCCCAAGGCACAAAGAAAATAATTAATTCTGATCCCATCTTTATTTAAAATTTTGGTATTTTATCATAGGATTTTTGCGTTTATTCTAATTTTTTTTAAATACTGCATTAAAGTGCTTATCTGATCACTGTGGGTTTTTTTGGTGCCTTTTTAATTTTGCACCCAAGACCAGTGTCTTACTTAACCTTTGTCCCAGCCCTCGATATGTACTCCACACTGCAAAGTGGATAAAAGGATGATTCAGGCCAGGCAGGCCTGCTCCTAGTCTCTACTTTGGCACTTAACAGCTGTGTGACCTTGATTGACAACTTAACCTGTTTTGCTTCCATTTCTTTCTTTATAAAGCAAAGATGTAAATAATAACGCCTCATGGGATCATTTTGAGGTTTCATTAGTTAATCCAACAATGCCCGACATAGAAAGTACTCATTATTTCTATGCTCTTTGTTTTCATATCAGCATAGAAAACTTACTTCTGTTAATTTTTTTAAAAGCTACTTCTCAGCCGAGTGCAGTAGCTCATGCCTATAATCCCAGCACTTTGGAAGGCCAAGGCTGGCAGATCACCTAAAAATACAATATTAGCCGGGTGTGGTGGTGTGTGCCTATAATCCCAGCTACTCAGGAGGCTGAGGCAGGAGAATCACTTGAACCCAGGAGGCGGAGGTTGTGGTGAGCTGAGATCGTGCCATTGTACTCCAGCGTGGGCAACAAGAACGAAACTCCATCTCAAAAAAAAAAAAAAAAAGCTAGTTATCCAGTCTAGGCAGCAAACCCCATCTTTATAAAGTACAGAAAAAAAAATTAGGCAAGGTGGCGTAACACAGCTGTAGTCTTCAGCAGCCCGGGACGCTGAGGTGGAAGGATCACTTGAGCCTGGGGAGGTCAAGGCTGCAGCGAGCCATGATCACACCAGTGCACGCCAGCCTGAGTGACAGAGTGGGACCCTGCCTCAAAAAAAAAAGTTCTGTGAGCCTTTCTGTTTATATTTATTGTGCTGTGGTGGTCTTCACTCACCTATCCAACTGCCTTGATTAAATTCCTACTTATTATTTGGCTGTGTGTAATCCTTTATATTTGCTGAATTCAGTATTTTGAGTGCCAGTTAGGCAGCTGGCTGAAGAGAAATATGTATTCTGTTCATTATAATAATTAAAAAGTAAACAGGGAAGAAAGCATATTAATATTTATAGTTTTAATTTTATTTGTTTTAAAATAAGTTCAGAATGAAAGAAAAATTGTCTCCTGACTTCTCTTTCAAGATTAGCTTGGATTAGAATTGCTCATTTACATTACTTCTCCCAAAAGTATTTAGAGATGTCTGGGGCTCAGTGATAGTATAAATTATAAATACATCCAGATACATCTTTGGGAATCCCCAAATTCATACAGAAATGCTTATTCAGGCTTTAGTATTCTCTAGAATCGTATTTCTTTAGAAAGTTCTGTGTTGATATGTACCCCACCACAAGTTAAATGCTGTTTCTGCATTTACTAAAGTTTTATCTGTCATTCGAAGACCATTCTCCAGAAAGAAAACTAATTACTACAGACACATAAAGTACATATTGTGGACCTTTGGATTATTAGTGTATTGCCCAAACTGTGACAATTAAATCCTAGTATATTCTTCAAATAAGTAGTAGATCCTTTGGATGTTGATGTGTTAATTTAATTTTAAGGCTGTTCATTCCTTGAGCTTAAAGTCTTTTTATAATTTTTACCTGTTTCGTGGAATCCTTGTGTTCTCAGATGGGAGCAGTCTTTCCCTGGAAATAGAAAACCTCTAAACCAGTAGGGCCCAGTATTGGAAGGACTAGAAGCAAATATTTGTTACAGGATCATTAAAGGTTATCATGAGAAGAGCCACAACTTTAGTTCCTAGACCTGTGTATTCTACCTAGGGAAAAATAGCACCATATTTTGAAATACTTTGTAACCTGCAAAAAACAACACTCCAGGCCAACAAAGTACTGTCCCGCAAGTGCCATATATGAGTCTTCAGCAGGCCAATCCACAGATGGAAGCTGTTTTGGAATGATAAGGTAGATGAACCAGTGAATTATCTGGGTGTTTCATTGCCTCGTTATTTTGCCTGTAAAATTAGTTTTCTAGTCAGAAGTGATGCAGTGTGAGATACTATGACAGGAATGAGGCATTCTGTAAACTTAGATGAGATTTTTGCAGAAGCACTGCAGGCAAGAAAGGCAAATCCATATGTAGAGTAAAACTATTGCAGTAAGAAAAAATTGCTGCCTGTTCCATGATGGAAGGGGTACAGTGTATTCAGTCAAGTGGCCAGCTGTTTTTCTGGGAAACGTATCAAGACTTCTTGTTCTTCTGTTCTTTGTTCTTCTTCTGCCGTATCAAGACTCTCCTGTTCTGTGAGGTTTTCAGTAGTGGCTGTAGTCAGATCAGTCTTGGTGAGAGAAAGCCTGTGTCATTTCTGAGCAAGGACTGGGGAAGCTACAAAAAGAAGCTGAGGCCGGGTGCAGTGGCTCATGCCTGTAATCTGAGCACTTTGGGAGGCCAAGGCAGGAGGATCATGAGGTCAAGAGATCGAGACCATCCTGGCCAACATGGTGACACCCTGACTCTACTAAAAATACAAAAATTAGCTGGGCGTGGTGGTGCACACCTGTAGTCCCAGCTACTT
>CAUYLG010019749.1:0-132157 GCA_963573385.1 Cacajao melanocephalus
CTCTTCAAGGAGGACTACAAACCACTGCTCAAGGAAATAAGAGCGGATACAAACAAATGGAAAAATATTCCATGCTCATGGATGGGAAGAATCAATATCATGAAATAACCATACTGCCCAAAGTAATGTATAGATTCAATATATGTATATATTTTTACTAGAACATTGAAAATTTTTTTAAAAAGGGAATTCCCAAACTAGTTCATAATGTCAGTTACTTAAATGATATCTATACATAAGTGTTAAATAGCTTAATAGAACATAATGAAGTCAAATTTACACTAAGTGAAGAAAATTTTTTAAAACAAATTTTGTAAGATAAAATAATTCCAAAAGACAAATTATTTTAGTATGTTACATATTTACTTATTGCTTCTCCCACTCCATCCAATCCAAATTTTTAGCCATCTATGTTTCCTAATAGCTAATGCTTGGAATATTTGGTTTGAAATTTGTAGCCGTAAACTTCTTTTCTTTTCTAATTTATATCTATGGCAATTCTGTGTAAACATCAAAATCATTTTCAAAAAGAAAGAGTATTCATAGAACAAATAGAAAGATAATTCATAATGATGATGCTCCATAGATAAAGCAGCCTAATTTTAGTTCAAACTGGGAATCTACTTGCAAATCAAATGTGATAAATGTTCATGATTTGTAAATACTCCCATAACATATTAGTTCTTATACTAAAGGGAATTTCTAAATGAAAAACTTATATTCATAGTGATTTTGAATTAATTAGCAGTACACACAATATTATACAATTATTCCTTATCAAAGGAGCTACTTGAAGGGCATATATAAATCCCAGTAGTTCATCTCTAAAATCATCTATAATACACTCACTTTAAATTGTAAATTATTAGTTTGAATGTTACTTTCTACAGTGGATTGAAATTCCCGTTTGTTATCTATAATTGGTATCATAGAAGATTTCTGTTTTAAGCATGAAGCATATTTCACCATTATGGTTTTTACTATAGTATATTAACATAGTAAATGTTGCTTTTAGTAAAACATATTGTGACATGTAGTCATCTTATATTTAAAATATTGTTATGAAAGTTTTAAAATGACATGCATAAGTGGATGTATTCAGTTTGATCATCAAATTGATTCAAATAGATTTTATTATCATTCATACCTCAATTTATGGCCACAATCTAAGTTGTTTTTAGAATGTTTCTTGGTCAATAATTATACCTAATAATTGTACTTCTATCATTAACACTTCTATACTAGCTTAAAAGATTTTCATATAATCAATAAAAATTCATGGTGATATTTAAAGGTTATGCTGAGTTATATAAACTGTATTTTTTTAAAAAAATTAGTTTCAAACAGGCAAAATAAATTGATAACATAATTTGTTTTGTTTTTACTTGTTTCAACTAGATATATTTATGAAAATAACATTAAGAATTCCCCATGGAATATATGCAATACCTTTAATGATTCAAAGTATGTCTAGCAAAAGTAAGTTCTATACAAGTGTCTATTAAATATTAAAGCCAATGAATGCATTTCTGTACTTTCTATTGCTGCAAAATAATATGTGATAGCTGTGGGCACCAATTCAAAAGAAGTAAAAGCTGAAATAGGAAAACAAGGTTTTTTGTTGATAAATCTTAATGGCTAATCTGTAGAGCTTTGAATAGGTTCTGATGGTGCATAAGGCTGAAATAGACTCCACATTTTTAGAATGCAAACTCTAGAAATGAAAATTATATTCATATGTAAGTCATTATATAACACAATACTAAATATGAGGTTAATGGGGAAAGAACAGACGTTATTATGTGGTTTAGAAGATTTGCTTCCAGCTGTGCAAATTAGAAAATGATTTGACCTCAGGCTTCCATAGACATAAAATAGTCAAGTGGAGTAACTCAAGTAGTGTACAGTGAACAATTTAATTGACTTGTAGTTGGAAGCAAAATAAAGCAGACATTATGGAGCAAAAAAAAAAAAAAAAAAGATTATACAAGATGAGAAAAGTCATCTTGGGAACACATAATTCTGGGTCTTACATTAAATTAAGGTGATTTTATTTGGTATATAATGAAGCCATTTAAAAAGATTTTATGTAAAATATAATTTTTATGTCTTTGGAAATATAAATTTTGCAGTATTTTGTGATCTGAAATGGAACAGGAGGAGAGAAGTCTATTGAAGTTTAATGCAATAGTTCAGGGAAGAGACAGTGAGTTTCATTACACTTGAAATAAAGTGATGCCAGTAGGGTTGGAGAAAAAGAAAAGGGGCCAGTAAGTATAAAAGTGTTAATAAAAGACATAAGAATTAGAGGCAAAGAAGAAAGTTTAAAAGAGCCATGATTCCATTCTAGAAATATTGTGTGCATGTGCCACAAAAATATCCAGATCCAGTGCTGAGCAGTAATGTGGAAATACTGAACAATAATCAGGCAAATGGTCTCACATCTATACTCGTTGTTAAAATTTTATTTTTGTGAATTACCAAATCTGAACTTGAAAAAATGAAGATCTTGACTGCCTGCATTGGAATTCCCTGAGATGCTTACTAAAATGTGGATTTCAAAAATCATTCCCTAAACTACTAAATCAAAACATGTGTTTAAATTCAATAACCTTGTAACCTTATTTTATTTCTTCATACCCTGTGCTGTCATTAAATTATAAATATTAATTTTGGGCCAAAATATAGATGTCTTATATAATAATGAACAGAAAATTATAATAGTATAAAAATATTTTTGAACACATCATTTAACCCTGATGCTTCAAGAGAACTTCACTTTAAGTTAATTTGGTTGCAGTAAATACACAGGACTACGCAATAGTTAAATTACTTTCAAATCACAATGGAAATTTATGAGTTAATAGATAGCATTTCCATCTGAAATTGATTACCTGTAGTCAATGTTATTAATGACTAATTTGTATTTTAAAACAAAAATATATAAATAATTAGCTTTTACTATTGTCTGTTCCAATACTTTTCTTTCAAAACATATTTTCCTCATATTTTAATAAACTTATTTTGTGTTTTGATTAAATGATAAAATCATTGAAGTCATAGTACACTCGTTATATTTCTATTATACACTATATGGCTTTAAAATTGTGTAGAACCATCAAAACTGTTGTGAAAAATTTTAGCATTTTAAA
The DNA here is from genome assembly GCA_963573385.1 of Cacajao melanocephalus. NCBI lineage: Eukaryota > Metazoa > Chordata > Mammalia > Primates > Pitheciidae > Cacajao > Cacajao melanocephalus. Next base: position 3,153 of record CAUYLG010019749.1, read on the forward strand.
CTAGTTTTAATAAAACTTTATTGAGAAGCATTTATCAATTAAAAATGAAGGCAAAGATTCTAGCAAAGTGTTATACTTTTTCCTTGGTTAGTTTCTCAACAATTTACATGTGATTTTAGATAAACAATGTAATGAATGTGAGGGAATTTGGAGAAATGTAATTACCTATATTTGGGACCTAACACTTCTGTCTTTACATGTCTTCATGAACAGACAATTGTATAAAAGACAGTCTGAAACTGGACTTATTAAAATTAATTTCAATCTTTTTACATAAAGGTAAAATAAAAAGACGAGATGTGAGAATACAGCAGACAAGACTAAATCTATTATAATTATAAACTATTTGAGTAGCCAGCATTTTTTAATAGCATTGATGAAGCAGTTGACTGTGGACCCGGTCATTAGATATGTAATAACGTGACCACAGTATGTTCATATTGGTGTAGTTCAACCAAGTGAGTCCCAAGGCCTAGAGACCTATTTTGCTAAGAAGTGTAGCAGATCACACTGACCTTGTTTTGGTACTGATGTAATAAAGAGGAACTTGAAGGGATTGAAGAGCAACTTGTAGGGATTTTTTTAAGGAGAAAATTGGCTATGCCAGAGTGCATGTAGGCAGAATCGGAAAGATAATGAATCTAGAAAGATGTTTGCCATATGGAGATAAAAAAATGACATTTTTCTAAAAATGGAATTTATGTATCAATCTAGATCTAGATGGAATTGGTTGAATCATACAGATTTCGTTCTTCAAAAGAACATAAAAATTCAATTGGATATAATGTTTTCAAATTAAGTCAAGAAAAATCTCCTTAAAATGTATCTTTGAAAGAAATAGAATGTGGACTTTCTGATAATAAGAGTTGTTGGGTCATTCTGTATCAGAATATAGACTAATCTCTAAAGAAATACTTTGTTATTCATTTTTGAATATTCTTATTATATATATATTTTAAAACTACCACTTTACATGGAAGTTTGCGACTGTCCCCTGATTAAGTTCCAGGTTTTCTTGGTTAAAATGTCCATAGAGCTATAAAACTAGATTAAAAATCACATAAATATGCAAAATGTAAAATGTCAAGCAGTGAAATATGTGCTAATGTTAATGCTAATGAAATAGAAATAAGAAAAAAAATAAATGTTGCATCCTGAAGATTGCCAGTCATTCAACGAAAGCACAGACAGTGTGATAAAAAGGAAACCCACTTCTGACTCAGAAACTTGGTATTCCAAATAATCAGAACAATGCTCCGTCGTCTTTCTCTTAAGACAGAATGTTTTTACTTCCTCCAAGATATAGCCCTCCCTCTCAAGAAGGTGGATGCCTCAATGGTAACTGTATGCTGTCAGTTAAAGTCTACAGATGGCAGCATATTTGAAGTTGTGGCTTTATGTGTACTTCATAGTATTACAAAATGTAGTTGAAGAGGAAAGTGTCACTTGAGAAGAGAAGATATGGTCTAGATGAATAACTCCTGTAAACTGCATTCTGCTTTTTAAGATTATTCAAACTTATTTCAGCTATAAATCTTTAGTTTACTTTTATCCAAATTAATGTAAAACAAAGTCAGTGTCCACTCACACATCATTTCTAGTGACAAACATAGAGCATGTTTAGGTCTCATTTTGCTTAAAGATGAAAAATGAAGTAAAAACTGTAGAATCAGAAATGTAAACGAATGAACATGACTGTGAAAACTCAGTTTACAAGATCTTCAATACAGTATAGAAAAAAAAATGGAAGGAAAGTATTTAATAACTCAGGAAAGTATGTGAATATATGGCCTCACATTTCTTATCAAAATCTCAACAGTATTTTTTTGAGATACAGGAAAATTTATATAGAATCAAAAGGGACCCTGAATAGCCAAATCATATTTGAATAAAAATCAAAGTTGGACTCATGTTTCCTAATTTCAGAACATAGTACAACACTAAGGTAATCAAAACAATGTGGTATATGTCATAAAGATAGACAAACAGATCAGTGGAAAAGAATAAATTACCCAGAAATAAACCCTCACATACACAGTCAAATGACCTTCAACAAGTGAAAAACCACACAACGGGGAAAAGACAACAATTTCTGTTGATAAAACTGTATATTTGTATGCAAAAGAATGAAGTTGGACTCTTATCTTACACCATGCAAAAATTAAACTGGATTAAAGAATTAAATCTAAGACCTGAAACTCTAAAACTCCTAAAGAAAGTATAGAGGAAAACCAAAATGGCAATTTTTTTTGGGGTATGACACCAAAAGCAGAGTCAACAAAAACAAAAATAGGCAAATGGGACTACATAAAACTTGAACACTTTTGTAAATGAAAGGACACAATCAACAGACTGGAAAAGCAACCCACGGTATGGGAGAAAATATTGCAAATTATATTGCTGATAATGGGTGAGTTCAGAATATATGAAAAACTTTTACAGCTTAACAACAAAAAATTAGATAACCCAATTAAACATGGATAAAGGATTTAAATAGACATTTCTTCAAGATAATACACAATGGCCAACAAGCACATGAAAAATGCACAATGTCACTGATCAGAGAAATACAAATGAAAATCACAATGATATATCACCTTACACCCATGAGGATGGCTACTATTAAACACACACACACACACACACACACACACAAAGGAAAAAACAGGAAATAAGTGTTGGCTAAGATAAGAAAAATTTGGAACCATGTGCACTTTTAATGGGATTGTAAAATGGTGCAACTAACATGGAAAATAGTATGGAAGTTCCTTAGAAAAACTAGAACTATCACATTATCTAATAATCTCACTTCTGAGTAAATATCCAAAAGAATATGAAGCAGAGTCTCAAAGACATATTTGCAAACGCATGTTCATTGCAACACTGTTCACAATTGCCAAGAGGCTGAAGCAACCCAAACGTCCACTGACTGATGAATAAAGTATTCTATGCCCATACAATGGAATACTTGTTCATCTTAAAGAGAAAGAAAATTTTGTCACATGATACAACATGAATGCACCTTGAAGATATTATGCTAAGTGAAATCAACCAGTCACATACACATATACAAAAAAATAAATACTGTGTAGTTCTATTTACATAAGGAATCTAAAGTAGTCAAATTCACAGAAACAGAGTACCAAGGGCTAGAGGGAAAAAAAAGAGGAGAATTGTTTAATGGGCATAAAGTTTCAGATTTGCAAGATAAAAATGATTTGGAGAGCTGCTTCAAAACAATAAGAATATGCATAATACTATGAACTTAAAAATGGTTGTGATTGTAGATTTGATGTCTTGTGTCTTTACCAGAATATAAAGAAAGGAAAAGAAAACCTGGCAAAAGAATATAAGGAGCTATGGTAGGTCATGCTTGCATTGCTTTAAAGAAATGCCTGAGACTGGATAACTTATAAAGAAAAGAGGCTTTTAATTGGCTCACAATTCTGCAGGTTTTATAGGAAGCCTGGTGGTGCTAGCATCTGCTTGGTTTTAGGGAGACCTCAGGAATTGTAGGATCATGCTGGAAGACGAAGAGGAAGCAGGCACATCACAAGGTGAAAACACAGAGAGAGAGTGATGGGTGGGAAGGTGGAAAGATGTACCCCACTTTTAAATGACCATACCTCTTGAGAACTCACAGTCATGAAGACAGCACCAAGCCATAAGGGCCCCACCCCCATGATCCAAACACCTCACACCAGGCTCTGCCTTCAGGGTTGGGACCTAAAATTAAACATGAGATTTGGGTGGGGAAAAATACCCAAACTATATTAGCAGCCAACAAATTATAATATATGTAAAATAATTTGAGATGAAAGAAAATTAGGGATTTAGGAAGTGTTTACAAGAAACCTAAAAATTACACACACACGCAAAATGCTTACATTAGAGAAAGTAAACGCAGGATTTATGTTGTAAAAAAAAAAAAAACGGTTTCAGGTGTGGGAAAAGACGGAGCAAGAAAAAGCCTTCCCAGAATACAGATGAAAAGGTCAAAGAGATTTCTAAGGTTAAATCCAAAAGATAACACAATAGAGGACAGAAAATAGAGAGACGGCCTTTTGAAAACTAGTATTAATAAAGAAAAAAGTAGGAAATAAGGGAAAAGCAGAAGCAGAGAAGAAAGCTTTTATGAAATAATGCTTTCCTATGATAAAGACCAGTAGGTGTACACTGAAAAATGGGAATAAGTTTAGAAATAACTACAAATTATTCTGACAATATTATGATTTTTAAAGCCCTGTAGCAAACCTGAAAATATATAAAAAGCTGTAATGTCAAACATATTCTTTTATACTTTACTGGGTATATAGAATAAAAATTATATTTTACATATTTTATACCTGCTCAGATTGTTCTCCTAGGTAAAGGTTATGTGGATATCTTTGGAAACATGCAATTGTTCAGTCAATGTTTCATTTATATAGCTCTTCTTGAAAAGCATTTTTTGAGGATTTCAAATCATTCTTGAATTTTGGAATATGCCTAAGTTTGGACTTCCCCTCTCACAGCATCCAGGCTATAATTTAAATCTCCTTATTCTTGATAAAATGAGAACTGCAGAACTCTTAGAGATAAAAATTCACATCTGTTTTCCCATTGGCTTCATATATTACCAAGTTCAAGGCCAGGAAATGGACAGATGCCACCCTCCCTGTTTCAAGCCCTCTGTCTGAAGATAGACTTATCCAATCATCCATCTTAATCCAAAAAGTTTGTCTTGCTTACTTGGAAGAAAAGGGCATGGGACAAAGGAATTTGTCTCTGGGCTACTATTGCGTTTTAGAAGGACATATAATGGAACTATTTCCAAGTAAATTCTGCAGGATGAGGATCAGGAACAGGGAGTGCCATTCTATCATCTTTTCTAACTTCTTTCAATATTAGTCTATGGTAGCATTCCAACCCAATTCTCTCGTACCAACAAGGCACAGAAGGTGGTGTCTTTCTATACTTTTATGGAGGTATACATTTTAAAAGGCTAGTATAACTTTAATCTAAAGGAGGATTATAAAAAAAGATTTGCAGGCATGACATAGTCTTACTCTCATTACAGAATGGAGGCTTATATTTTGATAAGAGACCAGAGACTTTTGTATCTTGCTTAAGACAAGTGACACTGATTTAATCCTTCTCCCTATGCTGCTTTCCTTGAAAAGAAAAAAGAAAAAAACGGTATCTTTACTGATGTCAAGGAATGTGAGCTCATTTGGGATTTTTTTTTTTCTTAAGAGATTTTATTAACTACAAGGGATCACACAAAGTGAAAGAACAACTAATGTAAAAGATGTAAGAAAAAGCAGTGGGTGGGAAGCCAGTTAATTAGAGAAGTCTAAATACCGAAGATATTTTAAACAGTTTTATAAAAGCATCATCCACACACCATAAAAACATATTTAATTGTACAAGTTAATAAATTTTAGTAAATTTGCAGAGTTGTCCAACAATACCATAGTCCAGCTGTAGAACACTTCCACTCATTCAGAAAATACCCTGCAGGCCCATTTACAATCATTGCCAATTTCCACGCGCAGCACCAGCAACCACTAATTTCTTCTCTTACTCTACAAGTTTGTCTTTTCTGGAAAAAAAAAAGTTCCAAAAATGAATACAGTTATGTTTTAATAAATGTTTCAGATACATGTGAACTGAACCTCATATGCCTGACTCTATTGCCCTAGATTCCAAATATCTGAGCTTTCCAAAGAAGCAGCCCTGCCTATGTTTCCAGAACACAACAGCAATAACAGAACAGTTTACAAGCATGCTAACTTGCTGTTGCAAAAGCCCAGCAACATTTGTTGTTGCTTATAATATTCTTACTCAGCATTATTCTACAAAGAGCCTGGCCAGGCATGGTGGTTCACACCTGTAATTCCAGCACTTTGGGAGGCTGAGGCGGGTGGATCAGTTGAGGTCAGGAGTTCATCAGCCTGGCCAACATGGTGAACCTCATATCTACTAAAAATACAAAAAAAAAAAAATACCAATAATCCAAGCTACTCAAGAGACAGAAGCAGGAGAATTGCTTAAACCCAAGAGGCAGAGGTTGCAGTGAGCCAAGATGGCACCACTATACAGCCTCCTGGGAGACAGAGCGAGACTCCATCTCAAAAAGGAAAAAAAGAGTCTAAATCTTTATTTCTCCAATATTCCTGTGCTGATTACCAGACCTGGGTCTAATGCCACAATACCTCTTTCTATGCACCCGTTTTTCCACAATTGTTGATACTCATTTAACTCTGCTTGTGCTTTTTCTGTTGTTCATTAATTTTGATCTTTCCCTCAATTTTAAGCCATCACTTGAAGAGAAATTCTGCATTGAGTGGAATCACAGAGTAAGGGACTAGGTCTCTGTTTCTTATGGATACACATCCTAAATGTCAAATGCTCACCTTTATAACAGAATAGTCATTTATTATCGAAGGTAGCAATTTTACACACTGATTGTAATTCAGACAACTCATTTTAGCCTCCCTGGTACTAGGCATTGTAATGAGCCATGTACGAAAAATTCTCGTACCCAATGTACTATCTTGCCAAATCAATGTCTATATCTGCATTCATTCCTTCAGAACTAGTGGGCAGATCTCATGTCTGGATCCAGGTGTGTCTCCTGTCCTGACTGCTAACATTGCCATAAAGTCAAATTTGTGTGTCTTAATTCATCCAAGAAATGCCAAGGGAGTTTAGTTATACTTTCATAGAAAGAGGAGAGGCAAATAACTTGTATCCTAGCTTAAATGAACTCCACATTTTTATTTGATTTCAATGAATCAGTTGGTAAAGAAGTTGAGTTGATTCAAAAGCCACATGCAAGAGACATGGTGAGTCAAACAAGAAATTATGGCGGTTTTCACATATAAGAAAGAGTATCCTAAAAAAAAAAAAAGTGGATATCTTTTTGTTCTGTCTGAAGGCAAAGAAATATACAAGCTGTTATTCCAGCATTACCTGGGAGTTCAATGACAGGATGACACAGTTAGAAAGAGATCTATGAAGAACGTTATCTGTTTCTTTCTCTGTCTCTCTTGTTTTACTTTTTTTCTTTTCTTTTCCATAGTTAAGTTGCAAGTCATCAGATCCTGAAGTTTCATGAAATAAATATCAACTGGTAAGTCAAAATTGCTGTTTAGAACATCTGGTACCAGCATGACTAGTTGTTTTGAGCCATTAAGAGTTCAAGCAAATTAAAACTTGAAATATTTTCTCCTTCATTCTGAATTTTTTAAGAAAGATTTAGGCTGCAAGTGATTAGTGAGAGTTGAATTTTTTTCTAATCATGCTTCTTAATATAATGTTCTGTAATAATTTTTCCTTATTGCTATAGACATAAGTCTTCCTTAAGAGAAAGATCACAGCAGGAGAGATGCAGTAAGATTTAAAGAAACACTGTGGCTTTAGAATCGAACATAGATTTGATTTCCAGTTGTGCTTCCTATGCATTTGAACTTTTCAATAAAAATTAACAAAAAAAACTTAATAGCTTTATCTAAATATCCATTTATTTGCCTTAAGGAGTTCAGTCACAGGTTTAATCTTAAAAAACATTGTAACGTGGCTGTTCCAGTTTCACTTCCCCTCCAGAAATTCAAAAGTTGCTTAAATAACAGAGATGCATTTGGACCTAAATCTATATGACTCCAAAATACATTTTGCTCTCATATTAGCATTGCTCATGTTAGCATTGTTTTGATTAATTGAAATTGTACTGAAGATTTACGTAACAAAGGAAATTACACACACCGTAAATATACACTTCAATGTATTTTATACACTGACCACATTTGTGTACCCAAAACTCAAATCAAGGAGCAAAAAATCATCCACCTCCCAGAAACATTCCTTCCCATCAGTGCCTCTTCCAAAATAATCACTATGCTACCTTAAAAGCACAACTAAGTTTTATCTGTTTTAAACATATAGAAATGGAATTCTATGGCATAAAATCATTTGTCTGCTTTCTTTAGGTGCAGCATCATGTTTCTGTTAGTTTTTAATATTATAATTAAAGCAGTGAAGATTTTTATGCATGAATTTTGGTGAATATTAGTATATATTTATTTTTATATAACCTAGGAATAGAATTGTGGATTGAAGACTATACAGATATTCAAATTTAAAAGAAAATGGCTCCCCAAGAAAGGTTTCCAAATTGTTTATTAAGTATGAGTTTTAGTTTTAGCTCCTATCACATCCTGGAGTCTTCCTTTTACCTCTGCCAAGACATTTTACTTATCTGAATAGTAATTTTCACATCTGAAAATAAGAATAGCCCTTTAGTGTTGGTGTGAGAATTAAATACCACAGCAAATTAAGAATCATTCATATTTGGTCCATTGGAAGTATTTGAGCAGTGTTAGTAACTTAACCATTTGGATTTTCTCCTTTGTTTTGCATAAAACATCATCAGTCATTTCAAATAGTCTATCTGTTGCTATTAATTCTAATTTCTCAAAAACTCATATACTTTATATTTCCAGAGACTATTTGCATTTTAAGAGTAAGAATTTATATTTAAAATGTATGTGAAAAATGTCTTAGATTTGTCATATTATAAAGAGGTCAACATGTTAGTAAAATAGTAAATGCACCATTTAAAATCTAGAGAACCAATTTCAAATAGCATTACATTATAATTACAAACAGTCCTTGTTTCCACTAAGCTTTCACTAAGCTCATATTATAGGTTTATAAATAATTACCAATTCTTCTCTTTATTGCTCTGGGATAATGCTCAGTTCTGGAACTATCACTAAGTTAATTTGAAATAGGCATGTGCCACCTCTCAACTTAAAAAGAGGCACATTTTGGTACAGAGAATAGAGAGAAACACAATAAGTATAAGAAGCGGATAATTCTATTTAATTCAATAAATATTAATTGAGCAGTGAACTGAGAACTCTAATTGATTACATAAAAAATATAAAAACATGATTCTTTTATCAATAAATTCATATATATTTTTTGAAACAGAGTCTCTCTCTCTGTCACCTAGGATAGAGTGCAATTGCAGGATCTCGGCTCACTGAAATCTTGGCTTACTGATTGAGGTTCAAGTGATCTTCCTGCTACAGCCTTCCAATTATCCCCAAATTGAAAAGCTGCACTATGGGTATAAATGTGATAGAAAATCATGCCTAACTGCAGGGTTTTTACTTTTGTTTTGTTTTCTGTTTATTTGTTTTCTGATGAACAATGTAACACTTTTAAATGAAAACAATAATGGTTTAATGATTTAGTGGTATTCTAAAGCTACTAGAACAATACAACAAATCATAAAATTTTCAATTTTTAGAAGGCATTTTTTTAATGTTAAATGCAAAGAACAATATTGTACAGTCTTTTTCTCTAAAATAAAAAAATGTTTTTGATAGAAACAGCTTTAAATTGTTTTAGTCAATTTCAAATAAAAGGACTTATAAAATAAAATGTGAACTAAAAAGAGTTTACCAGAATACTGAGCTTCTCTTGATATTCATAGAAATCAACACAATGTCCATTAGTACAGAATAAAAGACATAAAACAATTCAGTGTAAAAAAAACACTCTGCATTAATGGAACATTAAAGTTATAATTTAAACCCACAAAAGTCAGGAAATTCAGAATTAGAACTCCCAAAGTAACCTTAACTGTGACCTCTTGTGCATGTACACTGTTTAGAAAATTGAGATTTTTGCCTTCCTGATCACATATCACTATAAAGAACAATTTTGAAGGAAAAAAAAGGTACAACTTTTTTTAGAACCATTGTATATGTTTAAAATTTTATACCTACTTACAAAATCAAACCATCAATCTTATATGACCATATGAGCTAATTATGGGATAAGAAAGAATTTTTAAAATATGCTATAGAAAGCTGTAGAAGCTACAACATGATGCACGTATATGTGAAACATATGAATTTGTGCTTTGTTTTAAATATAGCCATAAGTGTCTGCCATATAAAAATATTCATATTGCAAAATGATGATGGGGATATTGTCAAAATGGAATAACATTTAAGAAAGAATGATTAAGAGAAATAATTGAACTGAGAGCCAAAAATATCATTCTTCATATGTCTGAATCTATAGCTTTTTAAAGAAGATATTTTATCTCTACAACTATGACTTCATTTGTAAAATGAGAAGATTGAGGTATGCAACATCTTAGTATCTTCTAACTTCAAAAATAGTATAATTCTGTGACCTCATATAAATTTATATTCTAGAGGAGAATCAGAAAACTGAGATCATATTATTCCTTAAGTAACTTGTATCAGAGAAGCTTAGTGAGAAATAATCAGCCAAGAAAAAAATGTTGTGTAAATAACTACTGGGCTTCTTTTCAATAACATTAGGCTGTCTCACTAATACTGACCTTTATTTCAAATTTTTTTAGTCAAAAATGTTAACTCATCCATCCAAAGATTAGCCTAGTCTCTGTGACTGGGAGTAGGGTAGATGTCTTTCACTAAATTGAAAAACATTTATCAGGCCCCCAAGATCTGTTTTTCTCAGTACCATGAAATTAGACCAAGCAGAACTGTGAAGAAACATATTAGAGTAAAAAGGCCATGTTAGTGTCACCATGGTATAGAGGTGTTTCAAGGAAAGGCACCAAAAACCGTTTAGACCTTCTTCACTTTACCATAGGGCTTAACCTGATGCCAAATCAGAGGACCATTAACTAAACAATAAATTTCCCAAAGCAAGCAACAACAACAACAAAAATCCATGACATTCAGTTCTATGTAGATCAAAGGAAGCAACTGTGATTTGTTTTTCTTTGTTTGTTTGTTTTATTTTGTTTTTGTTTTTTTGAGACTGAGTCTCACTGTGTCACTCAGGCTGGAGTGTACTGCTGCGTTCTGAGCTCACTGCAACCTCCACTTCCCAGGTTCAAGTGATTCTCCTGCCTCAGCCTCCCAAGTAGCTGGGACTATAGGCACATGCCACCACCCCCAGCTAATGTTTGTATTTTTAGTGGAGACGGGGTTTCACCATGTTGGCCAGGATGATTTCAATCTCTTGACCCTGTAGTCCACCCACATTGACCTCCAAAAGTGCTAAGATTACAGGTGTGAGCCACCGCACCCGGCCTGTTCTTTGTTTTTAACTGTGTGTGTTCAAACTTTTGTTGAGGTATTAAAAAGGTTCAAGTTTCAAGAAACATAGAATAACACAGATCAACTTAAGGACGCTGTCTCAGGGCAACTCAAGTCTAATAGCCATCTGTGAAGTTGGAACTGTGTGCCCAAGTATTGCTTTCACCAAAGAGCATAATGTCATCTTCAAGAAAACCAAAAAGACTCTGGATTTTCTGTGTTTAGATAAGAATTTCTAAAGTCACTCATGAAATCCTAGAGATAGAGGCTCGTATGTCCAATTTACATGAAGAAATTTAATGTATTTGACTCACTGGTAAATGTACTATAAAGATAATAACATTCAAATGTTACTTTGTAAATGTAATGTCATTTACAAAATCCAAGCAACCTTTTTATTACAGGTGTCACAGATTTAATTTCTGACATTTATGTTTTTACTATCTGTCTTATATGTAGTCGGATAAATTGAGAGAATAGCAACAGTGCCTATGCCATAGCCTCTTCTTATTGAAAAAGGTTAAAGTGAACCCTGAGAAAATATTCTATAAATCAAAAAACATACTTTTAGCTATTTTCATGTTTACATATTCTCCTGAAAATATTGCCAATAGGGATGTATTTATTTTATCGTTGAAATAGTAATAACCAAATCATTGTATAGTCCACTTTTTAATAGAACTTTAAATCACCATATTTATATGCCATAAAATATTTTCATCATTGTTTTAAAGGCAGCATAATATGCTACCAAGTTAATGCACCATAATTTACTTAATTTCCTTATTGTAAGACACTTCAGCTATTAGAGAATATACCCCAGGGAATAACTATGTGCATATTGCTTTTTTTTTCCTTCCTTGACAAATTTCCAACATGAAATATTTATGACTTAATACATAGAGTGACATTGTAACTAGATGAAGGTTGAAGAAAGGAGTGTTTAAAAATTAGACTGCAGTCTTAAGAGAAGTGACTGTCAATGATAAATTGTATTCTGAGGTAGGAGGACAGAAATTTTGTCTCCTTATGGTGTGCAGAACTTTAAAAGTAGGCTCCTATAGATAGGGATATCTATTCAGTACCCCAAACCAGTTGTTGCTATAAGAGTAATAGAGCTATTTTAGATTTAAAGAGCCATTAAGAGTCACAAAACACTTTTAAGTACCTATTCAAGCATTTTTATCACCTTAACTTTCAGATTAAAATATTAAGGTACAAACTCTGATACACTCACACTAAAACAAAAATCTGGATGCTACAAATATTAGCAAGATAAACTATTTTTAGAGTGAGCACATTGTTTTGTGTAGGTAAGAGAATTATCTAAGAGACACTGTTTCATTATGCAAAACAAGTATTCCTACTCTGAAATATCACTGCAATTGAGGCTAACACCGTTTTAACAAATACCCTTCCACTAGCTTGAATGATCGTAGTAGTTTCCTTCTCTTTCCTAACAGTTACATTTCTCCATGGCTATGTCTATCCTTTTATTAACTTTTTTCCTCCTAGTCACTCCTCAGCCCTTATGATCTAGTTGCTGGCCCTATCACTTGACTGAAAGCTCTCCGACAATAGGTAGCAATAACCTGTGTGAGATGAAATCTAACCAACACTTTCCTGTCTTATTTTATTTGACCCCCCTGCTACATTTGATATTTTTGATTACTTCCTCTAGAAAAAATGTATTTTCCCTTGACTTCCACATAAAAATCTGCCTTCATTGTCCTATAATTTGCTGTCTCTCACACATGCACACACACACATGCACATATACACAAATATATACACTTTTGGCCATCTTTTTAGGTTGAAGCTCCCCAAGATACTGTTCTACCCTATTATCTTAACAGTGTACATTTTCCTGCTGTTTGTTCATTTTCATTACTTAAAAATTAACTTGCATGTACTGATTCCATAATTAGGGTTCCTGCTCAAACCTAAGAATAGAATAAGTAATGTATCATAAAGCCAGTTTTCTCTCTACATGAATAGTTTAGTCCTGTTTAAAACTGGGCCAATTGCCTCATCCCAAGACCTGCTATCCTTATCTCAGTACCTGTTCTAATGAAAGACAACAACTCCTTGAGGCAGAATCATGTCATCGTCACCACCACAGCCACCTCCACCTCCATGGTTTTCTCACCTTATGCATCCACTCAATTATCGCTCACCTTCTAAATATTTCTGTAATCTATTTCTTTTACTTCGTGACCTCTGCTGTTGGTCTATACTGTCTTCTTTTTTAAACTGCTAAAAATATTCTCCTAATTCATTTTACTATATGATACTTCTCCTCTTATCTCTTTCCAAGTTTCCCCCGTTCAACTAAGATAATTTTCTAAAACGTATTGGATTTAGTTACTTCCTCATTAGATTCAATGAACTGCAATCACCAGCAAAAAGAGTCTGTACTCCACAGTATTCATGTACATTTTCATTCAGCTACCCATCCATTCATACCTTCGCTCATTACTATGTCTCAGAAGTGAAGAGGTTATAGAACTCCCCGACTTATGAAGCTTACAGTCAATAATGAATGACTTAAGTTTAACAAGCAATGACACATGGAAGGAACCAGAGTACCCAGCAATGCTTTGGGGTCAGCCAAAGGCTTTGTGATCAAATGTAAAGTCAAAGTTCATGTGGATTTCCCAGCTAAATGTGAAGAAAATGGAGGCAGGGAGGCATGCAGATGTGTTAGGTTAGATGACTGTCCCAAATAAAGGAAACAGTAAACAAGGCTCTGGGGCAAATGAGAATACATAGACTTACAAAAAACAGGCAGGGGTAGAGGGGACAAAAGTTGAGAGAGAGTAGATACAGATGGAATTTAGGAAGAATACCGGCATAGGAGCTTGGTGGACCCTACCATTACTTGTAAAAAATGTGGGCCAGGTGCAGTGGCTCACCCCTATAATCCCAGCACATTGGGAAACCAAGGCGTGCAGATCACAAGGTCAGGAGTTTGAGACCAGTCTGGCCAACATGCTGAAATCCCGTCTCTACTAAAAATACAAAAATTAGCCTGTAATCCCAGCTACACAGGAGGCTGAGGCAGGAGAATCTCTTGAACTTGGGAAGCAGAGGTTGCAGAGGTTGCAGTGAGCCGAGACTGTGTCAGTGCACTCCAACCTGGGAGACACAGTGAGACTCCATCTCAAAAAAAAAGAAAGGTCTACATTTGCGTTTTAAGAGACATAAGCAAGAATCAAACAAAATAAACAAAGAGACAAAACAAGGTCTCTGGCTGCAAGTGGAATTGTAAGGACCTTCATGACCAAGATCCTGTTTATAGGCCCCACCTCACTTCGTCCCTTCCTCTCATCCGCAGTGGCCCTTCTTCTCCACCCGGAGTAACCCCCATTGAAGTAACCTGGCCATTTCCTGGTGTCTGCTCTTTTGTCTGTCCAGGTCTACATACATGCTTTTCTTAGTTCTTAAAATCTGCTTCCCCTTTTCTCAAGCCATCAAAATCTTCATCTTGTACAATCAGTTCTAGCATTTTGTCTTCTGTAAAGCCATGTTTGATTCTGCTCTCCTTTGTGTTTATACGATCTTATGAACACAGTTATTTGAAGATGTATATCTACTTTCTGAGTTCGTGTCCCTACACTAGAATTATAGTACGTAAAATCACTGAATGTATTTTTAGCTCTTTATTCACTGTGGCTAGCACAGTGTCTGGCACTTGATGAAAGACAGGGAAGGAAGGATAGCAAAAAAGAAAAAGAGAACGGTGGGGAGTGGAAGAGAGAGTTTATTTGATGAGTATATGTTATGTTCCTGCTATTTCTATTACTAGAGTAAAATGTCAAAGTGGGGGGAAAAACTTCTTATGAAGTAAGTCATCTTCTCTACAAAATTTGACAGATGGCCATGCAGACTTTGCTTGAACATTCAGTGACTTGTGGCTCATTTTCTTCTAAACTAAACCAGTGTTTATAATGTTGAATTTTTAGAGCTGATGTTTGCTTTGTAACTTTTATTCATTGTACCAAGTTGTTCTACCTGGAGATGTGAAAGTCCTGAAAGAACCCATCTCTAGGTGCCATATGCTATGTTATTCAGTTTATTGCCCTGGAATAAAATATAACACTGATTAAACAAAGGCATTGATAAAACATAATATTAAAGCCATATTTGAGGCTAATGCTATAAGATTGTTCCTTTCAATACTCAGTCTTTTGAAGTCATTTTTGTATTTCTTGTTTCCTGAAGATATGGGACCTTAATTTTCTAGCATTCTTTTCATTATTACTCCGTTCCTGAACCATGGTGATGTGAATATCGCCAAAGACAATCTTTCTGGCACTCTGAAATTCATGTTCTTTGATAAAATACTGTCTAAACTTCTCTGCCGTGCATGCATGGCCATATCCAACATCTTACTGTTATCCATGCCTGATTTTTACATCTTTATGAGCATTACTGTGCTATGGACAATGAGAGAAGGATTGACTAGGTTCAGTTGAAGGTTTTGGTCAACTGCTAATCGTATTATGTATTACATTGTTTATTCTCACACACTAGTATTGCAAATCCATTGTTCAGCAAAATAAAATAATTCCAAAGTTCAAGCTCTCATGGCTACTGAAAAAAATTAATTTACCACATGCAACTTCAGTCTTTTGTGGAGGACCCTATTAGAATATCAACTCTCATTCTATGTTCTCTACAATTTTTAAGATCTCTCAAGTTATATGCTAAATGTCTTCAAAAGTATATCTTTTATTTTTATAAGAATCAACATATATTGGCTATTGGCAGTAGCTGGTGGAATTTATGAGAAAATCAATAAACTCTCCACCAATATTAAGACTCATTCTTCAGAACAATGTAGTTATATTCAAATAAATCAGTAAGTCATCAGCCTTTTAAATATTTTAACTATAAGTTTTCATAGATATAGAGAGATAGAAGATAGCTAGATAGATGATAGACTTTTTTGGTGATAAGATATGAGACATTACCACCAGAATTAACTGATATGTCTCTATTTTATAATGAAGTATAAGATAGTACTGCTGGTTAAACTGCATGAGGAGAGGTTGAAAAGAAAATTTGACATTATATAATAATGCATATTTTTCTCTTTCTTCATTATGCCACAATGTTATTTTTATCAAGCTTCCTAAAAGCTTGCTTTTATATCCTCATACTTGTTTCTTTCTTTCTTTCTGTCCTGGCCTACATCCTTAAAGATTTTCTCCATTCTATCTGGAAACTCTACTTCCTTTCTCAGAAACTAGAGCATATGGTTATTTATTTTAAGACCTTACTATTTCTTATCTATCTGTGTGATCATTCTCTTTTATTGCTCACAACATTTTTGACAATATCAGGGAGTAAAACAAAGATAGTGTTGATTGAAGGTCACTTTATTGGTTTCATCACATCTATACTTCTTGGATCTCAAATTGAACAATATTTCTTGTGTCCCTTCTGAAAGCAGCACTTGTAAATTGCCACCCCAAATTATCAGTAGTTCATGTCTATTCATCAAAAAATGTATTTTAAAGAAGAATTTTATAAGTACCTTTATACATTGGTATGTTATCTGATTCACTTGGTAAAAACACTATAATACATATTGTTTATCTCTAACTGAAATTTTCTTATTTTTATCATAAAATGTGTTTATCTTCAAGTAAAAATTAGTAATTTGCCAATCTCTCAGTTCTGTGTATTAATCTTTCCTCAGTTCTGTGTATTAAATAACTATATTCATTGTTTCTCTGTATGTTCTCTCCCTCATGCTTTCTATAACTAAAAGGTAAGACACACTAAGAAATATATTGTACTATGGGAGCAGACTTTTTTGTATTTCCATGATGCAGTTCAATAGGATGCTGGTAATGTCATTTCTAATTATTTTATTAAACTATTTTACTCAGTGCTTAAAATTAATTACTTCCTGTTTTATCCCTTAAATTTTTAAAGGTGTTTATACACTATTAATGATCTGAAAAACGAAGATTATTTTTAAATCTGCACATTTTGTTCATTCAGTTTGCCTTCTGAATGCATCCAACAAGCCTTAAATAATATTACTTGATGATTCAATAGATTTTATTCATTTGATCAAAATTTACTGACCAAATAACCATGCCAATGTACACAAATAGCTTTGTCCACAAATAGCTTAAAATGCAATAAGCGAAGAAATGTAAATAAACAAGCATTTAAAGCAATACAATACAACTAAGATAAAGTAATCTAGGATAAATATTTAAGGAAAGAATGTAGTCTTAAGGAACACTGTCAGTAATCAGTTATGTCTATTTCATAGCATGAGAATAGATAGGGAATAGCGGAATGATGAGACATGAGTTCCAGGTATAAAGAAACATTATTCTGTAATAATTTATAGTGCCAGACTAGGCCTTAGAATGTTATCTTACAAAGAGTAGGTCATTACTGGATATTTTCTAATGGGGACATGGTATAATTACATATTTTAAAAAGTCACAATAACTATAATGTGAGGAATTCATTAAAGACAAGCTAGCTTAGATGAAAAGGCAGCTCGAGTGAAAAGAAAATTGTAGTCAAGAAAAGGTCATATGTAAAGCCAGCAAGAAGTATGATAGTGTTAGTACAGATGGAGAGAAGTAGATTGAAATAGGGATATTACAATGAAAGACATAATATGTTTAATTTTTATTGTATGTAAAATATGACGCATCTATTATATTTGTACTTGTTTTTGTTGTTATTTTATTTATAATTTTTTATAGAGATAGAGTCTCACTATGCTGCTCAGGCTAGTCTTGAACACCTGGCCTCAGCCTCCAAAAGAGCTGGGATCACAGGCATAAGCCACCGTGCACAGCTATATACTTTAAATTTGGAAAAATCTAACAATAAAGCAAAGTCCCAGGAAATGTCTTTGGATATCTTATATCACTGTCAGAATTTAAGGGCAAGTATTTAAAATTAAAATGCACATAAGAAATCCACTTAATCTGAAGGTCCATTTACCTTTGTACTCCTATTTCGGTTATTAGGGTGAGGTAAAACAAATACTCAAACTTGATATTAACTAAAGTATCTAATAAAAGCTCAAATTCCACTTCTAGCAGTGATGGAGTAATTAATGCCAGCCTTACCCAGAATAATTAAGGAAAGTGTTTTTTAGGTAATTAATAAGAGGAGTGTGATCTTTGACAGTAAATAAATATTTAAGTTGAAGTTCATGTCTCCTTCATATTTCTGCTTGAGAGCACTTTCCAGAATAAACCCAGGAAAGAAGAGAAAAAGCAGAGCATAGAATTCTTGCTGATATGAAGAAGACTCACAGCTCAGAGTTTCGAACAATGAAATGGTAGAAATTTTTAAGCAGAACACTAAAGAAGAAAGAGAGGATGAAGGTCTACAGAGGTGGACACCAGGTGTTCACAGGAACATTTCTATAAGTTTTTGCCTAAAGCTAATCTGTGGTTTTGTGGGGTGAATTATTAGGCTAACACAGAGGAAATGGTACTGGGGCTGCAAGCTCAATAAAGTTACCAAAGTCAGAGGGTGCTGGGGAAATGTGAATCCTGGCCAAGAAGAAATTACCTTGAACCTCAGTAAAACCATGTCTTAGAAATAAACACGACTCTCTATACAGTAAAGACCAGATCTTCATGATAAGGGCAAAACAGGAAGAGCATTTTTAAACAAATTATAAAAGCAAGCTTGGCAAAACAAAATAACTCACCAGTAATTTAAGCCTTTGTCAAAACAACTCAAGATCGTCCAGAATGACATCAAAAATGGCTGTAATAGATATAATTTTTAAAAATGTGTAAGAACATGAATGTATAGAAAATAATGATAATTATTTTCTTTTAATTGACCATGAGATAATCTAGATGTTGGAACTGGCAGTCAAAGACTTTAGAAAGCTATTGTGAATATGTTCAATTATATGAACAAAATGATTGACATGATGATTAAAGAGGAAGGCAGTCTGGGCAAAGCAGTAGAATCATCTATATAAATGAATAAAATGAAATTTCAAAATTAAAGATTAAAATATAGAACATAAAAAATTTACTAGATTAACATAACAAAATTTCGGAGATTACAAAAGAAGAGGTAAGCAAACTTGAAGATAGATTAATAGAAATTACCAAATATAAAGACTAATAAAAAATACATTCACAAGCAACGAACAGTTTCTCATTTGTAACATCAAGCATAAGTGTAATTGTATTCACAGAAATAGAATTATACAGAAAACTCTTTGAAAAGAACATTGGCTAAAAATTCCACAATGTTTTGAAAAACATAAACCTACATATCCAAAAGTTTGGCTAATGCTAAGAGTAAATATATTTTTTAAATGATGCTTAGATCAGTAATAGTTTGCATATAGGAAACCAACTGCATGGAAAAAAGAAAAGGCAATAAATGTACAGGCCACGTTAAATATAGGGCAACAACTTTATTAATGATAACTTCATTTTCATCATAAATAATAACGTATTTTATTCATTTTTATCAGAAGCAAGTCAAAAGTGCAGAAGATAATGAGCTATCATCTTTAAAGTGTCGAAAGCCAAAAAAAAAACATAGAATTGTATATCACAAAAAATTAATTTTTAGCTGATAATACTTCTGATAAGCAAAAGCTCAGAGAATTATTTGCCAATCAACATGCACAAGAAACAATTCATCAAAAATCCAGTTAAACCCAAAATAAGTAGAGGAAAAGAAATAAGTACAAAATGAAATGAGGCTGGGTGCAGTAGCTCACACCTGTAATCCCAGCATTTTGAGAGGTCGAGGTAAGAATAAAGAGTAACCTTTGAGCCCAGGAGCTTGAGACCAGTCTGGGCAACATAGTGAAACTGTCTCTATAAAAAATACAAAAATTAGCCAAGTGCGGTGGCACTTGCCTATAGGCTCAGCTACTTGGGAGGCTGAGGTGAGAGGATCACTTGATCCTAGGAGGAGTCTGTAGTAAGCTGAATCATGCCACTGCACTTTAGCCTGAATGACCAAATGAAACTCTGTATCAAAAAAAAATAAATAAATGAAATGAAAGAAAAACATAAATAAAATTAATTCAGTGGTAAGCTAATTGTTCAAAATTACTAATAAAATGAATAAATCTTTTGGTTCACTGACAAAGGCAAAAAAGAAAAATATGAATTAAAAATGTCAAAAATGACTCCTTCTTTTTCTTCCTCTTTCTTTCTCTCATACATTCTTTTTCTTTCTTTCTTTCACTCTCACTTTCTTTCCTCTCTTTTTCTTTCTTTCAAAAAATTAAAAAAAAAAAAAAAATGTCAAAAATGAAAGAGGGGACATCTTCCTAAATCTGACATGTATTTAAAAAAGAAATATTATGCAGCAATATAATGCTAGCAAGTTTGAAATATAGAAGAAATCATTGTTTTCCATTGACTACATAAATTATCCAATTTGACACTAAGCAAGAGAAAATCAGAGTGTTTAAAAACTAAATTTATAATACAACACTTTCTTATAAAGAAAAAATGTGTAGTTTTATACGGATGACTTTGCTGGTGAATTCTTTCAAACATTTAGAGAAAAAAATTCGCAAATTTTATTCAAGCATTTTGAGAAATCACAAGAGGAAGAAAGGCTTCCAAACTAATCAGGAGGATAGCACTACCAATACCAAAACCAAAGACAATTTTAAAAAATCAAACATATTTTGGGAAAACATGCATTACATAGCCAAGAAGTATAGTTGGCTATTACAGGAAAATAATTGAATTGGGGACATGGAATAACACAAATGAAAACCATAAAAGTTAAGAGTGAGCCTGCACAGATTTTGAGGAAAGCATTCTCTGTACAGGAAGAATGCATAGTTCTGATTGGAGTCCAGAAAGGTTTAGAAAAATGTTAAAATTGAAGATGTAGCTCACGGAAATGTGAAGGTCAGAGGTAGAAAAGGAAAGAAAGAGTATCTGTGCAACATATATTCTCATCTTACATAGTTTGAAGTCAAAAGAAATTAATGCAATGGTTGTTACCAAAGGCTGTGGACACAAGGGAGTGGGTGAGGATAGGAATGAGGGAAAGCAGTGTTGGAGGATGCTGGGGAAAGAAGCGATGTTGGTTATCAAGTTTCAATGAGACAGGAGAAATATGTTCAAGTCATCTATTGCACAACATGGTGATCATGATTAATAATAATAATATATTGTATATTTCAAAATTGCTGAAAGACTAGGTTTTAAATGTTGTAACCACAAAGGAATAATAAGCATGTGAGATAATGGATATGTTAATTAGCATGATTTCATCATTCTAGAATATACACATGTATTAAAACATCTCATTGCATCCCATAAATATGTACAATTATTATTTGTCAATTTAAAATCAAATAACATTTTAAAAGTGGAACTTTACAATTTAAGGAGAAATCATGGAAATTATATTCTATCAAATCATATATTATATAAAAGAAAGTGTCAAAAAATAAGTAAGGCCTAAATTTAAGTCAAGAGGGATTAAAACAGCATCTATAAGAATTAAAAACAAACTGTTGTATATGTTTGCCCACAGGGAGTTTTGTGTGTTTTGGGACAAAGAACTTTGACATTATTTTTAAGCCATTCTGAAATAATTACCTTTTTAAATTGCGTATATTCTTTTAAAATTAAGGAAAATCATGAAATAAGATTCCAGTAAAACAACAGCAAAACATGTTAGATGATTACTGAAACTAAAAGATATGCCAAACAGCCAACCAATCTATCATTGAAGTAGCAGCTATTATTTTCAAGACTCCATGTTAAAAGTAAAAGAGCATCCTAAAATTGTGTGTTGAAAAATTATGTACTAAGATTGCAACTTAGCAAGACATATGTTTCACACATATTCATATGCACACAAACTCTGTACAGGTTGAATATACTTTCTGATCTCCAAAAGGGCCGGACGAAGTGGCTCAGGCCTGTAATCCCAGCACTTTGGAAGGCTGAGGCAGGCGGATCACTTGAGGTCAGGAGTTTGATACCAGCCTGGCCAATATGGTACACAGTGAAAACTCATCTCTACTAAGAATACAAACAAACAAAAACAAATTAGCCAGGCGTGGTGTCGGGTGCCTGTGATTACAGCTACTCAGGAGACAAAACCTACTAGAACCCGGGAGACAGGCAGAAGTTGCAGTGAGCAGAGATGGCACCACTGCACCCCAGCCTGGAAGAGAAAGAGAATTAGTTTCAAAAACAAAAATATATATATATGTTGCAATAGCTAATGACAGTGGTCTCAGTGCAGAAAAGAGAACCCTGAAAGCTCCCTGTGGAACAGCTGTATATTTTTAAATTATACAATCTAATATTAATTTATATTTAAAATATTTGAATTCAAACATTTCAATTATTATTTTAAGTGATAATTCCAAAATAACCTGAAAATATCAGCTTTTTCAAATTTTGCAAATCCTCAAATAAAATGAATTCTCATTCTGCCTATCTTCCTAGTCAATTTTCTTCAAGTGGATCAATAAACAGAGTTGTTATCCTATCTCTACAGGGATTTTTGTCCACTTTGGTCAGGCCAATGTTTTCATGGCTTATTTTCTTTTTTAAGGCAATCTTCTCAGTTATGACTCCAGCAGATGCCTTGCAAGTCCCAGGGAACCTCCCACACTCAGAGACTGCTTTCAAAAGAGATTCATACAAAAGCAAAAAAGCAATTAAATCTTAAACAAAGGCTAATGGCTGGGCGTGGTGGCTCACGCCTATAATCCCAGCACTTTGAGAGGTGGAGGCGGGCAGAACAGCCAAAGTAAGGGGTTTGAGACAGGCCTGGGCAATGTAGTGAAACTCTATCTCTACTAAAAATACAAAAATTAGCCAGGCATGGTTGCTCTGGCCTGTAGTCCCAGCTACTCAGGAGGCTGAGGCAGGAGAATTTGCTCGAATCCAGGAGGCAGAGGTTGTAGTGAGCCGAAATCGAACCACTGCACTCCAGCCTGGGCGTCAAAGCAAGACGCCACCTAAAAAAAAAAAAAAAAAAAAAAAAAAAAAAAAAAAAAAAAAAAAAAAAAACAAAGAAAAACGCTAATATGTTTTATGCTAGCCAAGATTCAAATGCAAAAATAAAGGAGAATATTCCTCTTTATTCCAAAAAATAAAGTAGGTCTATTGTATTTATTGGGTTTCCTGGTTGCTATTGTTTTGGTTTAAATGAAAAGCATTTCAAGAAAATAAGGATCATATTTTTTCCAAGTTTATCATGTATCTATTGCATTAGTTCAGCATCCCTCCTGTCTGGAGAGCCTCCTACACTGATTATTCAGGTCAGTTCACATCATGAATCTATTTTCATTCAGAGCCATCCACTTGTACTCAGGGCCATACTGTAATATGGTTCTATGTACTTTATGATCTCGTTCTTCTCATGAACTTTCTTGCTTCCAGCCTTTTACATATATTCTTTTCTCTGCCTAAAAGAATCTCTGAGTTTTCTCCACCCCTAAACCTGATAGCTCTAGCTTCTTAAGAGAGCTAGGACAAACCCTAATATTTAATCTGGATTGGAAGTTTACATGAACATGGGCTTACTTTCAGCTGAAATTGCCTTCTGTGTGCTTCAGCAATAAATGCCCAACTAGCTGTTCAACTGAAAAAGGGAACAAGAATAAAAAAAAGAGGAGAATTGCATCCTGTGTCTCTCTTTTACTAAACAAAGACCCAGACATTGGCAGTGAAGGCAATTCAGGTCAATGAAGAGAGGAATTTGTTTTGTTGAAAAACCCAGATGCCTCTGTAAAATCCATGAAAACAAATCATTTATTTACTTCTACAGGGAGAACTTTGTCCAATTCCTAAACACCTCCAATTCCATATGCCTTGTCGTAATTAAATGTTTACCTGCAAACTTTCCATGTTGTACTCCAAACTTAATGAGCAAGGGAAGCGGGTGTCTGTAATCTATCACAGTACTTTGTATTAATGTACACTCAACAAATGTTTGTTCATACATCCTGAACATTTCTTTCATACATACTACATGTTAAGTTTTTACTGGGAAATGAACAGAGAGTTAGAGAGGCAATATCTTGGTAAAATCCTTTCTTCCATGATTTAAATTTTTTTAAAAAAAGGCTTCCATTCAATAACAACTGATTACACAGGAACAAGAATTAAAAACAAAACAAAATATTGGAACTCTCATCTGCAATAATGGAAGTTGAAGACAATGGAAGAACATCTACACACTATTGCGAAGTTGAGACTACAATTCAACTATCGCATCTCCAAGCAAAATACCACATGTTAGGCAAAAGAAAGGCATTTTTGAGCAACAACAAACATTAAAAGGATACATCTTTATGCATCTATTTGAAAAAAACTCTCAGTGAAAAACTCTTAACAAAAATATGTTTGAATTAACGATAGGGATTTCAAGACAAAAGAGAAAAGGCACCCAGCGTGATGGCTCGCCCCTGTAATCTCAGCACTTTGGGAGGCCAAGGTGAACGAATCACGAGGTCAAGAGATGGATATCATCCTGGCCAACATGATGAAACCCCCACTCTACGAAAAATGCAAAAATCAGCTGAGCGTGGTGGCACACACCTGTGGTCCCAGATATTTGGGAGGCTGAGGCTGGAGAATCACTTGAACACAGGAGGTGGAGGTTGCACAGTGAGCCGAGATCCCGCCACTGCACTCCAGCCTGGCAACAGAGCTAGACTCTGTCTCAAAAAAAAAAAAAAAGAAAAGAAAAGAAAAGAAAAGATGAAAGGAGAGGGGGAAGCAGTGGTGACCCATCAGTCTGTCTTAAAATTAATTTAGTTAATTGTAAATAACGGATCTGTGGAAGACAAGTAGAAGTCATGATTCTTGTAACAGAAAAAGTGCACAGAAAAGAAAACAGAGTAATATTATGAAATTAAAATGAAATAAATTATCCCAGTACAAGCCAGGAAATTGCAGAATGGGCTCTAGGAAGTGGGAGGGATAATTAAACAAAATTTCTCTGAAAAGATTATCTTACTTTATATTATCACCGTAGTAATTTTTTTATCTCGTTGGTCATGCATGTTCTTCATTGCCTAGTATGTAAACAGAGTATTCCTGATAGGGAAAGTAAAATTAAATAGTACGCACAACCTCTGCTGCTGAAAGGTTGCCAGATGATTGTGAGAAAAATACATTTTAAAATAAAGAATAGAAAAATGCTCAAGAAGCTGTGAACTTTAGAAGTGACTTTTTGCATGCCAAAAGGGGACCGAGAAGACAGATGTTTTCTGTAAAGAAATCGGTAGAAAGGGAGTAAGGGGCAGTAATTTGTTAATGGCATTGCATTTATTGTTTTAGGTTAAGTCTTAGTTCTGCTGTTTCCTGGAAGCATGGCTATCAGAGAAGCACTACCAGCTGCCACCGCAGACTCCAGAAGCAACTGTGGAATAGCAAATAGCTAGATTGTCCCTGAAAAAGTGCCAGTTTGCTCCTCTGTCCCCAACCTCCTTCCCTATAACACACACACACACACACACACACACACACAAACACACACACCAGACTCACTGCATTCTTTTTAACTTGATAGACGTAAATGTTTCTTTTTCTTACTCTATGAAAGTCAAATATGTATGTGCATAAAAAAATTCTCTCTTTAGACACATAAACTGAACCCATCTCTGTATCCGTGAAAGAATTTAGATCTCAGAGCCCTGCTGCAAGCACAGCCCTTGGAATACAAGGATAATTGAGCAGTTTTCAAATCCAATGGGAAAGAGTGGGGGCAAATGTACCCCCAGCTGGCATGAGTAACTGGGAACTGGCATCTGTGGCTTATAATTCCAACCCTTATGGTGAAAGGATAAATGCACATACATACTCTATTAGGGTCTATTTTCAATTGATCATTGTCTCTTTTCAGTTGTTGCATTTAGAAGCCTTGTAATTAACCTTCACCCAGAGGTTTCATTTGCTGAAATGGATTGCATATTTTTGGCTGTGTTGTTTGAGGAATAGAATGAGATCAATATAGTCAATAAGATTAAAATAGAATGTATTCAAACCATTCAATGCAATTGGACACATTTGACGTATCTTAGCATATTAAAGATTAGACTGAGGAAATAAGTTAATTTCAAGTTATGATAATAATGAAGCAGCAAACTAAGAAAAACAAGCTACTCAAGGGAGAAAAAAAATCCTTCAGAGCTTTCTTTTTTCTCACTAAATCGAGGTGACAACTGTGCTGGGATTTCAAGTCCCCTTGTTATCACTGCCATCACTATCACTGGGTCACCTTGTCATACATCACATTAGTTACACACAATTCTGTAGAAACTGCAATAATCAGTATACATCTAGATAGGTTCCAATGTCATCTCTCCAAAATGGCTATTGACATAACGGAAATGATTCAATATATTAGCCAAAATTAGAACCTTCAGAGTTCTGTCAGCAGGAAAAAAAAAAAAGAGGTATTTGATGCTTCTAAACAAATCTTATTTTGTTACTACTCAACTTGCTTTAGGCCTAAGCAATAACAAACAATAAAGATGACTAGTAACAACTAATATAATGCAGATCTTCAGAGCAACTGAATCATTAAGCACATCTTCAGAGCAACTCATCCTCATAGGTAATGGAGGTGAAGTTGGGAGAGACAGGTCAATCGTTGCACCTATGAATGATGTAAGATGCTGACTGATTCATTGCACCTGTAAACATTTTCCAATTGAGAACACATGGTGGTAAGGTCATATTCACTAATCTATTATTGATCCTGTTCTCTCTTTTCTCTGTCACTTTGGGAAAAGGTGTAATCAAAAAACAGCAAATTAGTCAGCAAATAAATTTTATGAACAAAACTTGTGCTTTCCATGAACTTTGCAAAGTATTCTTTCCTTTGCCATTTGAATGTTAGCATCAGAGATGATGCAATGGAGAGAGAAAATAAGAGGTCCTGTAAATGAGTAAAAAACAATGTATGGCTAAAATAGTTCCGTATATAATGTTAAATAACCAGCTTCAAAGGGAGAAGACATTTCCACACAAAGCATCATACATCTTTTTAAAAAAAATATCATTTTTCTTAATTTACAAAATAATTCTACAGAAGCAAATAAGAAAAAATAAAGAATGAAGGAAGGAAACCTGAAATTTACTCATATTTTTGTACTATTAGGATGAACCAGTTTTGTGTTATTAATAGACTCAAACAGTTTTTACTAGTATCATTCCCATGTCACAATGTGTTGACACATTATGTATTTTCTAACACTTTTGGAATGCTAGGTTTCCCTAGTGAATCTCAATATCTCAGAGGATGAAAACAAAATCTGAACACTGTCAGAAACATTGAACTGTGTTCTAATTTAGAGACTCAGTGGACTACCCAATTGTCTTGAGATGTCCATTATAGGATAGAAAATAAACCTTTTTCAAAAAAAAGTATTACTTACTTAACTATCTTTCCTTTCTGGTATACTCCCTATTATGATTCTCATTCTTCTTGTCCCCTGGGTCACATATGCAAAATAAATTAGTCTACACCAGAAAACTTAAAAAAATAGAGAAACTTCAAAGAAAAAAATATATTACATGGTAAAATATTACATTAACCACTGCTAATAGTTCTTGTATTCTTCCCTCAATCACTGTCTCTTTAAGCATATATAAAGAGAGAAAATGAATAAGTATACATTTCATTATATCCTCTTTGAACACCTGATTTCCAATAGCTATGCTTCAGTCAGTATGTGAATTTGATATTTCTGTATGGTTAGACATTTGAATTATTTTATGTTTTGCAATCATGGTTGCCAAGTAAATTAAGGAACATAAGATTTTGTTTCCATTTCCTACCATTTTTAGTTGGGTTTCATACAAGCAAAATAACATAAGCTTAAAGATTTTTTTTCAAATTAGGCATACAGTAATTTCTCAGTATTCACTGGGCATTGTTTCCAGGACTTCCCACTGGATACCAAAATCCAAGGATACTTAAGTCCTTTATATAGAAAGAGGTAATATTTGTGCACAACCTCTGCACACCCTCCTATATACTTTAAGTCACCCCTAGGCTACTTATAATACCTGATACAATATAAATATTTTGTAAATACTCATTTTTATTTGTATTATTTTTATTGTTGTATTGTTATTTTTTATTGTTTCTTTATTTAAATATTTTTGATCTGCCATTGGTTGAATCCAGGGATACAGAATCCACAGGTATGAAGGGGCTACTGTGCACTCATTTTGCTTTAGTGAAAGATTGAAAACAATATCTCAAAATGGAAAGGGCATGAGTGTGCAAGATTTTGCTGTTTCACAGACAGTTGCTAGGTTTAGCAGCTCTTTCAACTTTGGACATTTACTTAAAATATTTGAGTTGTGGTTTCCTTCTCTAGTCTGAGAAGAAAATAAACTTTCCTCTAGAGATAACCTGAAATGCTACATGTAAATGATTACCATAATCCCTAGCAAACATGTATTGTTCTTAAGTGGTAAATATTATTATTATACCTTACAAGCACTGCACTGTGTTTAAAGACATGTCCTCTAGAAACAGATACCTTGATAACAAACATTGGTTCTTTCACTGCACTCATTATAAAAACAAGTTTTGAAGTTTTATGTGCCTCAATTTACTCCTAAGTAAAGTGGGAATAATAATAGTGCCTACTTCATAAGGATGTTTTGAAGATACATTGCTAATGCATATAGCTGAAGTTCTAGAAAAACACGAATCGCATATCAGATGCTTAATAAATGTGGGCTACTACACTACTATTAATACTACAATGTTTACCCTACACCTTCTTTATGATGTATCTTATTTTAAAATTATAAATTATTTGCAAATATCCCTGTTATAAGAGAAATATTTTGTTTTTACAAGTTGTACTTTGACGACTGTTGTGTTGAACATCTTTGATTCCTCTTCTGGGAACTGACAAACTCCATAAACTTTTCTTTAGGTGATGGTAATCAAGAATGTTTGTATTTTAACTCTGTGTTCTTTATATTTTCTGGCAGAATTTTTCGTAATGTGTATATGTTAACTTTGATGATATTGGTTTTAGTTATATTTCCTTCCTAGGTTGTCATATCCAACAAGCATCCGCTGATTTTGCTTTTTTGTTAATGTTCTCTTTAAGAGTTTGTTTATGTATTTATTTATTTTCTTTACTTTTTGAGACTGAGTTTCGCTCTTGTTGTCCAGGCTGGAGTGAAATGGCGTGATCTCGGCTTACTGCAACCTCCACCTTCTGTTCAAGCAATTCTCTTGCCTCAGACTCACAAGTAACTGGGATTACAGGTGCCCACCACCATGCCCAGCTAATTATTGTATTTTTAGTAGAGACGGGGTTTCACCATGTTGGCCAGGTTGACCTTAATCTTCTGACCTCATGTGATTCACCCACCTCGGCCTCCCAAAGTGCTGGGATTACTGGCATGAACTACAGTAAGTTTGTTCGTTCTGTCTTCTCTTAAAAATAAACAAACTAATGCCCAGTGAGTTTATTTATATTATATTTTGTTATTTCATTGGCTACATTTAACTTTTTGAATAGTGTTCATTTATGCACTTATGTACTTATTTGTTTGATGCTGAGTGCTGTGCTATGGACTGAATGTTTGTGTCTCTCCAAAATGTATATCTTGATGCCCTGATTCCCAGTGTGATAGTATTTGGAGGTGTGAGCTTTGTCAGATAATTAGGTCATGAGGAGTGCTTATGATGGGATTAGCATGCCTATAAGAAAAAGATGATTTCTCTTTGTGTCATATCAGCATATACCAAGAAAGTCTCCTGAAAATTAGGAGTGGGCCCTTGCCAAGAATTGAACCAGCACCTTAATCTTGGACTTCCTAGCCTCCAGAATTGTGAGAAATAAATGTCTGCAGCTTAAAGCTATCTAGTCTATGGTAGTTGTTATTGCAGCCTGAACTGACTAACATACTGGATAAGGCTTAATATAACATTTATAGTACAAATTTTCAATGCAATAAATACTACTTTTAAACATTTCTCTTTCTTTCATTAATTTGTATTGCTTTCTATGTGATATTAGCATATCTATTTCATTGCACTGATTTCTGTTTCGTCCATGTTGGGTTGCTATAACAAAATACCAGAGACTGGGTCATTTTTAAGGACAGAAATTTATTTATTCATATTTTCAGAGGCTGAAAAGTCCAAGACCAAGACACTGGAAGGTTTACAATGGCCTGGTCTCCATATCCAAGATAGTGCCCTGAATGCTGCGTCTCACATGGGAGAAGAGTATAAGAGCTCACTCCTGCAAGCCTTTGTCTGACAGCATTAATCCATTCCTGAAGGCAGACCCTTAATGACTCAAACACCTTTCAAAGTCCCCATCCCCAACACTATTGCATTGGAAATGGTTTCCAACACATAAAATTAGGAGGACACATTTAAATCACAGCAATTCCTTATAATTTGTTTTGATGGTGTCCCACCATTTTGAGCCTGTTATTTCTCTGTTTTCATATTAGAACAAAACTCACAATGTTTTTCTTTTCTGAAACATTTTAGCTATAAACTACACTTGTTTAATTTGTCCTCTGTAAAAATTTAGATATAAATATGTATGTATTTATGCATGAAAACATAGATAATAGTTTAATTGAAATGTCAATGTGTATATTTTGTCTTGATATAGTGATATTTGTATTACTTTTTATAATCTTGGAAAGGAAAACATTTAAACTTTTTATTGGTAGAATTAAAATATTTATTAAATGCCCATACATTTAAAAATCTTTTTATATATAAATACATGCACATATATATTATAGCTATATGATATATGTAATATGGCTAAAGTTACTGATTACTGGTTATCTGATTATCTTATGATTCTCAATTTGAAGAACGTATTTATAACTTATTGTAGAAATTAAACACAGAGGACAAAGATGACTAATTTGTACCTTTCAATCAGTATTGTAAGAGACTCTATTAGTTACTATTTTAAGCACAGAAGGATTAAAGCACTGTGGGATTTCTATCCAACTAGGAAGATTTAGTAACTCACTTAAAAGCCTAAGCAGAAAAAAAAAAAATAGGGAGAAAACTTTAAGTTTAATTAGTTCTGGATAAAGAGGCATGCATAAATTTTGGCAAAAAAAGTTATCTGAGCTTTCTTGATATAATCAAAGACAAGTATTTCAGAAGTCTCAAAATCTCTAAATAAATATTTATCCATTTTTCTTAGGAAGAAACATATAAAAGCACTATATCATACATAAATGGTTTAAAAATTTTTCTTGGATCATGCATTTATAATGTTTTTTTAAAAATATAATCATTGGATAAGACTTGTGCTTCAATTACTGCTAATTTCTAGCTGAGAAAATATATAAACAATTATCTGAATAATGTCACCAGTTTAATATATGATAATATTAATCAGGAGAGAATATTTTACCCAATGCTCATGAAATACTTATTTAATACTAATGAATGCATCTTGAAAAACAATAGATACAATTTCCTTATTTATGTTATTTCAAATATATATACAATAAGTTAAATATAAACCATGATCACGTCATTATCTAGAAATAAAATAGGTTAAAATAGAGATGTTTCCTTCCAGTAGTAAAATATACATAATGTTCTATTTACAAAATCCAAATTTAATGTTTTATTTTTATATTTTCATGGTTTAAACAATTTAAGTCTATTTAACCCTGAACAGAAAATTTTATTCCAGCAAATTAATGATCACTCAACTGAAAAAACCGAAATGTGTAAGATGAACATAATGGAACATATTTAAAAGGCTTTATTTTTATTTTCATTTTCTTGTTTAGATTGTGAATCTGGATTTTTAGAGACAAAATTTAGTTCTCTGTGCAGCAGTTTGCCAAAGGAACGATCACTTTCTGTGAACCTTATTATTAAGGAACTTTCATAACAATAGCCAACATGATTGTTTACTGAATTTCTAGGATTATCATTTGAAGACTCAGTCTATAGCTAATGTTAATAGGTTACTCAAGATAAAGTTAACAGAGAAAAGCACACACTGTTCTATAAAAATACTACAGAATACAAAGTTTTTCTTAGATACAGAGCTTAGTTTAGTGTTTTCTGATTATTTCAAAAGCAGCTTTATTCATAGTACAGCGATAGAATTTGAACAATACAATAAATTTCACTGGATAATAGCAATCCACTTGACTTTCAATAAAGATGATGCTTTAAGACCATAATTTGAGTATAATTCCCAAACCTAAATTCATACACATACACACACCCATACATCACGATTGTTTCAATTAATAACCTGAGTTTAGAACTTTCTTTGTTCAACTATAAGGTAACCATTTTCATAATCCGTATTCAAAACTCAAACATACATTAGAGCATAGGTCTAAGGTTTCAAGCTTCTTGATGTAAAGCCAGCAAGCAACAGAGATCAGAAGAAAAGCTCTCTCTGTAATAAAAGTAAATAATTCCGTTTAAAGCACAAAAACAAAACAAGGCTCTGTACTCTAAAACAGGCATCTGGGGTGAGAACCACTTGCTGAGAAGAGAATGGAAAAAGCTGCTGCCAGCTCATCACTCCCTGAGACTATGAATTATCTGGAGGACCTGGGAGAGGTGAGGACTGAGACAAACCACCACGGTGGGTTGGTGGCTGGATCTACAAATATCTACTGTCACCCAGGGACAAAGTCCCCATGCGGCTTTTGGATTGATAGAAACTGTGGTTGGTTGAAGCCATTGCCAAAACTTCTAGACAGAGTGTAAAACACAAAGAGATGCAAGAAGGAAAATGAATTTGCATCTAGAATGAAGCCCAATCACATACTCTTAAACACATGGACAAATAGGCCATAAAAGAAAATTTACTTACACATTAAAATTAGACAGTGACACATCATTCATTTTATTAAAGTATAATTTTAATCTTCAAAAATGAATGATGTCAAGAAGACATAGTATTGGCAAAATAATATTATAAAACAGAAGCAGGAAAATATTAAAGATAAATGTGTACAGTACATAAGATGGTCTCTGACTAATGATGGGTCAACAATTTTTTGAATTTATAAAAACAAAACCATACTTCAAGTACCTATACAACCATTCTAAGGGTTTTTTTTTTTTGCTTTTTAAAATTATTTTTAATTAACATAAAGGAATTGCATGTATTTATGGGGTACAGTGTAATATTTGGTACATGTATACAATGTGTAATGATCTAATCAGGGTGATTAGCATAGTCATCACCTCAAACACTTATTATTTATTTGTGTTGGAATCACTCAAAATTCACTCTTAGTTATTTGAAAATATAAAATACATTGTTATTGTTTTTGTTTTTGTTTTTTAGACAGAGTCTAGCCCTGTTGCCCAGGTTGGAATGCAGTGGTGTGATTGTAACTCATTGCAGCCTCCACTTCCCAAGTTCAAACAATTTTCCCACTCAGCCTCTCAAGTAGCTGGGATTACAGGGGCGTGTAACCACACCCGGGTACTTTTTGTATTTTCAGTAGAGATGGGGTTTTCCATGTTGGCCAGACTGGTCTGGAATTCCTGATCTCAGGTGACCCACTCACCTTGGCCTCTCAAACTGTTGGAATTACAGGCAGGGGCCACCACGCCTGGCCTGAAAATATAAAGTAAATTTTTATTTATAGTCACCTACACTGCTTAAAGCACAAGAGCTAATTCCTATTATCTAGCTGTAATTTGTTATCTGTTAACCAGTTTCATACTGTCCTTCCTCCCCACTTTCCTTCCCAGCATCTAGTAACCATGATTCTACTTTCTATTTCTATAAATCAACTATTTTAGCTTCCACATATAAGTGAGAATATGTGGTATTTATCTCTTTGGGGCTGGGTTATTTCACTTAACATAAGGTCCTCCAAGCTTATTCACATTGCTGTGAATGATAGGATTTTATTCTTTCTTTGCTGCTGATTAGTGTTTCATTGAGTATATATTCCACATTTTCTTTATCCATTCATCTGTTGATGGATATTTAGGTTAATTTCATATCTTGGTTGTTGTGAATAGTACTGCAATAAACCTGGGAGTGCAGCTATGTCCTCAACATACTGATTTCTTTTCTTTTAGATATATACCTGATGTGGAATTGCTGGATCATGTGGTAGCTCTACTTTTAGTTTTCTAAGAAACCTGCATACTATTTTCATTTTTCTTTTCTTTTCTTTTCTTTTTTGATATGGAGTTTCACTCTTGTTGCCCAGGCTGGACTGCAGTGTCAGGATCTTGGTTAGCTGCAACCTCCGCCTCCTGGGCTCAAGGGGTTCTCCTGCCTCAGCCTCCTGAGTAGCTGTAGTCATGCACCACCATGCCTGGTTGATTTTTTGTATTTTATTAGAGATGGGGGTTTTGCCATGTTGGCCAGGCTGGTCTCAAACTCCTGACCTTAGGTGACCCACCTGTCTTTTTCTCTCAAAGTGCTGGGATTACAGGCGTGCGCCATCACTCCTAGCCAATATTGTTTTCTATAATGGCTATGCTAATTTCCATTCCCACCACAGTGTATAAGAGTTACCCTTTCTGCAGGGAGATTATATATCTCATTGTGGTTTTAATTTGCATTTCCCCTATGATTAGCAGTGTTGAATATTTTTCATATACCTCTTGGCCATTTGTTTGTCTTCTTTTGAGAGATATCTATTTGGCTAATTTGCCAATTTTATTCAATGTTTTTCTTTGATGTTGAGCTGTTTGAGTTTCTTGTATGTTCTGAATATTAATTCCTTGTCAAATGAATAACTTTGCAAATATTTTCTTTCTTTCTGCAGGTTATCTTTTCATTCTGTTATAACCATTCTATTTTTCATTTTCAGTTCAGTATTCAATAAATTATATAATATATTCAAAACTTTGTTATAAAATAGGCTTTGTGTTAAAATAGGCTTTGCCCATCCGTAGCTAACATAAGTGTTCTGAGCATCTATAAGGTAGGCTAAGCTAAGCTGTGATGTTCAATTCATTAGGTATATTTTATGCATTTTCAACTTATAATATTTTCAACCAGCAATGTGTGTATGGGAACATAGCCCCATTGTAAATCATAAGGATGTTAGTTTTGTATGTGTGTTAGTGTGTGCAGCACAATGCATGCGTGTGTTTAAATTTCTGAAAATTGAGGGTTTTAAGTTAAATGTAACAAGAATTTATAAGACTTAACAGTGAGAATAGCAATATTTTAGCAAAAATAATTATAAAATTTTAAATTTAAAAAACTTGAGTTCTCAAATTGAGGAAACACTCTAATTCACACTAAAACACTCATATTCTATGAAACCTATACTGAGTCAATGGGGAAAGTTTAAAATTATTGTTGCAGAAACATCAAATAGTGAGATGCAGACATGTGTCCCAAGCTTTAAATCCTCTTCTGTGGTACAGAAGTAGATCATAAATCACAAGATATTCTTAAAATCACCATCAGTACTACTTTGCAAACTACTGCTGTCAGCTTAAAGCAGGGAATTCCATCTTTCCACACTCAGAACAAAGAGGATCTGCATACATTAAACATTAGAATTCAATTTGTCAAAGACCATTGCATCTGAATACAGTTATCATTAGGTAGCAAAACTGAGACTATTAGTGGCTCTGCCAGTTGAAATTTATCCTGTTCAAAGAAGAGGAAAATGTAGTTGTGGGGGAAAATGTTCAATCTGAAAGAAAAGAAGTGATCATTGTAATTTGTCAAGCTACACTCTTCACATATCTAAATTACTCTTTTTTATACTTTAACCATTTAGGCATATTACAAAGCTTTAGTTACTATTTAGGGCTACTGGAGGGCTATTTATAAAGACAACAGTAGCAAACTAAGAGTGCATAATGCCCATGTGGTAATAAGGAGTTAATATAACTTCCAAAGGAAATTAACCTCCCAGAGGACTAAACTTACAGCTTAAGAGCTTCTGATTTTTCTTTCTTTCCTGGTGAGAGCAAAAAACTCCCATTAATGTTGACATTCTCTTCATATTATAACTAGTTCAGATTATGTTGTCTTGGGCAAGCGGGGAAATAGGAGAAAAAACATCAAAGAAGTTACCAAGTAACTATCCGAAGCATTTTGTCTCAAATATTTATTTCTCCCCCTTCTTTGCATGGATATATCCCCTTTGAAGATATATATTTTGGATGCTGAATTTAAATTGAAGAAAATTTTTAATGTATTGACAATAGTAAGATCATTTATTAGACTTGTAATAAATTATATTCAAGATTGAGATGGAGAACTCAATGAGAAAAGAAGGGAGAATTTTTTGAGATACTCACAGCTATGTTTTTTCTGATGCTGAAATTGCTGACAAGATCAAAAATATACCTGAGAACATTGCTTAGTACAGCTGGCAAAAGGCAAGAGAACAGCTATTTAAGTGGCAAACAGTAGAAGGTCACACACTAGTGATTACACACACATATGTTAGAAATCAGCAGGGTGTCAAGGGAAAAGATAAAGTTCAGCTGAGCTAATACAGCAAAGAATCTATATGCAAACATATTCTTTAACCTAGATTATCAAGACAACATATTTACTGATCCCTATTTTTAATTGGTCTTTCCTCACTAGCAGTGAAGTAGAGTGGAAAGAAAAATGGCATTTTCCCAATGTGATATTATTTGCAGTGCTCAAGGCTCATGTCACACTTAAAAACTACACTTTTAACTTAATATAGGTCACACATATAAGTTATTTACATTATGTGTGCTTTTTAAATACATGAAATTTCAGGCTTTTTAGTTAAACTTTGGAGGGCACTCACTATGTTCTTCCCTATGAGCCGATCAAATTCACAAATGAAAAGAGACAGACAGTAAGGAGCAGAAGGAGGTAGGGCAAGAGCTAAGAAAACAGAGTAAAAAGGTTACTCTGATGATTCCCAGTGTGGGGAAAGAATACAAATTCTAGGGAAAAGGCACTCAATAGTCAATGTTGTGCTAGCAAGTGGCATTTTGATAGATATGTCAAGAACATGAGTTAATTGCTTTTTATATAAAC
Source organism: Cacajao melanocephalus (assembly GCA_963573385.1). NCBI lineage: Eukaryota > Metazoa > Chordata > Mammalia > Primates > Pitheciidae > Cacajao > Cacajao melanocephalus. The sequence continues at coordinate 40,248 of CAUYLG010019749.1, forward strand.
GGCCTCATATGTCCACATCTCTTTTTAGCTTTGTATATAATAATTGGCATCTGGTTATTTATACTGCTTTGCAAAGCCATGCAATGAAACAGAATTACTTTAAATTTAGCGTGACCATTATCATCTCCTGGGATCCACACTCTACATTAATACTCCATCATTGAAAAAAACCCTACTCCAGCTCATGTGCAGTAAATGGAAAGATCAGTGAGCCACTGCCAGTAGCTCCTGCTGAATATCAGGCCCCTTTTGCACATGACACACAGGTTTTCATAACAGAACTTACTCTCAAAGTTAACTCATTCCTCCAGTGCACTTGCAGAATTGATCAGGTGGAAGAAAGAATTAGTGAGCTTGAAACAGGCTATTTGAAAATGCACGTTAAGAGGAGACAAAAAAAAAGAACAATGAAGCACACCTACAAGATATAGAAAATACACTCAAAAGGGAAAATCTGAGAGTTATTGGCCTTCAAGAAGATGTAGAGAAAAAAATAGGAGTGGAAAGTTTATTCAAAAGGTAATAGCACAGAATTTCCCAAATTAAGAGAAAGATATCAATATTCAATTACAAAAAAGTTATAGGACACCAAGCAGATTTAACCCAAAGATTACCACAAGGGATTGAATAATCAAATTCCCAATGTCAAGGATAAATTAAGGATTCTAAAAGCAGCAAGAAGCCAGGCATGGTGGCTCACACCTGTAATCTCAGCACTTTGGAAGGCCGAGGTGGGCAGATCACAAGGTCAGGAGTTCAAGACCAGCCTGGCCAACATTGATCTCTTTAGTAGAGACACTGTGTCTCTACTAAAAATACAAAAATTAGCTGGGTATATTGGCACACACCTTTAAACCTAGCTACTCAGGAGGTTGAGGCAGGAGAATCACTTAACCCAGGAAGTGGAAATTGAAGTGAGCTGAGATCACACAACTGCACTCCAGCCTGGGGGACAGAGTGAGACTATGTATAATGGAGCTCCAATATGTCTAGCAGCAGACATTTTAGTGGAAAACTTACAGACCAGAAGAAGATATCATAACGTATTTAAAGTTTTGAAGGAAAAAAAACTTCTACCCTACAATAGTATCTCCAGTGAAGATGTTCTCTATGCATGAAGGAGAAATAAAGATCTTCAATACGTCTGGCAGCAGACTTTTTAGTGGAAGTCTTACAGGTCAGAAGAGGATATCACAACATATTCTAAGTTTTGAAGGAAAAAATTTTTACCCTACAGTAGTATATCCAACGAACATATTCTTTATGCATGAAGGAGAACCAAAGATCTTCCCAAACAATAGTTGAATAATTTCATCAACACCAGACTTGTCCCACAAGGAATGGTAAAGGAAGTACTTCCATCAGAAAGAAAAAGACATTAATGAAGAACAATTTAAAAAAATGATTTGAAGATTTAAAGCTCACTTCTAATAATAAGAGTATGCAAAAACACAGAATGATGTAACATCATAATTTTGGTATGTAAAACTTCTCTTAACTAAAGTAGAAAGACTAAATGATGAACCAATCAAAAAAAAATTACAGCAACGTTTAAGATATAGACAGTACAATAAGACATAAAGAAAAACAACAAAAAGTTTAAACGCTGAAAGACAAAGTGTGGAGTTTTCATTAGTTTTATTTTGTGTTTTTGTTTGTTTGTTGTGCCATCAGTATTAACTTCTCATCAGTTTAAAATAATGAGTTATGAAATTTGGAAACCTAATGGTTACCTCAAATCAGAAAATATGCAATGAATACACAAAACTGAGAAACAACAAATCAAAGCCTACTGCCAGATAAAATCATCTTCATTAAAAGGAAGAGAAAACCGCAAAACAATCAGAAAGAGTAAGTCTTTACTTATCAATAATAATGTTGAACATAAATGGACCAAACTCTCCAATCAAAAGACATACAGGGGCTGAATGAATAAAAAAATACTTAATGATCTGTTGCCTATAAGAAACACACTTCATATATCAAGACACACATAGATTGAAAATCAAGAGATAGAAAATGTTCAACATCACTTCATGATAAAAACCACAAATGAAATGGGTATAGAAGAAATATTCCTCAACATAATAAAGGTCATATATGACAGACCCACAGCTAGTATCATAATTAATGAGGGAAAACTCACAGCCTTTTTTCTTACATCTGAAACACAACAAGGATGCCCAATTTCACCACTGTTATTCAAATAGTACTGGAAGTTATAGCTAGAGCAATCAGACAGGAGGAAAGAAATAAATAGCATCCAAATTGGAAAGGAAGAAAAACTGTCCTTGTTAGCAGATGATATAATCATATATTTAGAAAAATTTAAAGACTATCAGGAAACTATTATAACATACATTCAGTAAAGTTGCAGGATACAAAATCAACATACAAAAATTAGTAGCATTTCTGAATGCCAACACTGAACAATCTGAAAAAGAAATCAATAAAATAATACCATAAACAATAGCCACAATAAAATTACATACCTAGAAATTACATAATCAAAGAAGTGAATGATCTCTACAACAAAAGCTATAAAACACTAATGAAATAAACTGGAGAAGACACCAAAAAATGGAAACATATTTCATGTTCATGAATTGGAAGAACAGTATTGTTAAAATGTGTACAGTACCCAAAGCAATCTATAGATTGAATGCAATCCCTATCAAAATACCAATGACATTCTTCACAGAAATAGGTAAAACAATCCTAAAATGTATATGGAATGACAAAAGACCAGGATAACAAAAGCTATCCTGAGCAAAAAGATCAAAACTGGATGAATCAGATTACCTTTCTTCAAATAATACCACAGAGCTATAGTAACCGAAACAGCCTGGTACTGGCATGAAAACAGACACACAGACCATTGGAACAGAATAGAGAATGGACAAATAAATCCACACACCTACATTGAACTCATTTTTGACAAAGGTGCCAAGAACATACACTGGGGAAAAAACAGTTACCTCAATAAAGGATGCTGGGAAAACTAAATAGCAATATTCAGAAGAATTAAACTAGACCTCTATCACTTGCCTTATTTAAAAATATCAAAACTGATTAAAGACTTAAATCTAAGATTTCAAACTGTGAAACTACTACAAAAATATTGGGCACTTTGGGAGGCTGAGGCGGGTGGATCACGAGGTCAAGAGATTGAGACCATACTGGCCAACATGGTGAAACTCCGTCTCTACTAAAAACACAAAAATAAGCTGGGTGTGGTGGTTGCTTGAACCTGGGAGGTGGAGGTTGCAGTGAGCCGAGATCGAGCCACTGCACTCCGGCCTGGCACCTGGCAATGGAGCAAGACTCTGTCTCAAAAAAAAAAAAAGTATTGGGGAACTCCTCCAGGACATTGGTGTGTATAAAAATTTCTTGAATAATATACCACAAGCACAAGCAACCAAAGCGCAAATGAACAAATGACATCACACCAAGTTAGAAAGTTACAACAAAAGAAACAATCAACCAAGTGAAGAGACAAACCCCAGAATGAGAGAAAATATTTGCGAACTACCCATCTGACAAGGGATTTATAACCAGAGTATATGGAGCACAAACATCTCTTTAGGAAAATTCTAGTGAACTGATTTTCAAAAATAGACAAGGGGTCTTTGTAGACATTTCTCAAAAGAGGACGTACAGATTCCAAACAGGCTTATGAAGAGGTACTCAGTGTCACTGATCATCAGAGAAATGGAAATCAAAACTTACAGTGAGATATCATTTCACTTCAGTTAAAATAGTTTTTATTCAAAAGTTAAGCAATAAAAAATGCTGTTGAGGATGGGGAGAAAAGGGAACCTTTGTACACTGTTAGTGGGAATGTAAATTTTCATAGTACAACCATTATAGACAGCAGTTTGGAGGTTCCTCAAAAAGACTAAAAATAGAGCTACCAAATGATCCAGTAACTACACTGCTGGGTATATACCCAGAAAATATCAGTATATTGAAGAGCTATCTACACGGTCATATTTGTTCCAGCCTTGTTAATGATAGCCAAGATTTCAGAGTAACCTAAGTGTCCATCATCAAATGAATGGATAGAAAAAAAATGTGGTACTTATACACAATGAAGCACTATTCAGCCATTAAAAAATGGGATTTGGTCATTTATAACAACATGAATAGAACTGGAGGTCATTATGCTAATTAAAATAAGCCAGGAACAGAAAAACAAACTTTACATGTTCTCACTGATTTGTAGTATCTAAAAAGCAAAACAACTGAACTCATGAAGTTAATAATAGAAAAATGGTTAGCAGAGGCTGGGAAGGGTAGTAGGTGGGTGAAAGTGGGAGTAGGGATTGTTAATGGGTAAAAAAAAATAGAAAGATTAATAAGACTAGTATTGATAGCACCACTGGGTGACTATAGTCAATAACAAATTAATTATTCATTTTAAAATAACTAAAAGGATATAAGTAGATTTTTTGTAGTACAAAGGATAAATACTTGAAAGGACAGATGCTGATTTTTTATGATGTGATTATTACTTATTGCATGCCTGTATCAAAATAGCTCATGTACCCCATAAAAACATATATTTATACATACCCACAAATATTAAAAGTATAAAAAGATTATTTGTTTCAATTATTTGCCAGCTTAAATGCTGAAATTATGCACAAAATGTTTCTAGAATAAGGTCTCTAGACATGTATTTCTTGAATGTTGAATGTTATTTTTCTAAATGTGCTAATTTATTTAATTAGGTGTCTTATTCATTCTTCCATTTAATGGTTTAAATGAATCTTTTACTTAAAAGGTACTAAGTGTGGTTCTAAGAATTTGATATAGTTTATTAAACAAATCAAGTCCTTTACTTCTAGGAGCTTACAATAGATTGGAGGTGGGAATTGGGGTAGAGAATAAACGCAGGGCCAGGCAAATCAAAGTGAAACTAGAATACATTATGGTAATTTTAGTGTTCCAAACTTAATTCATGTCCTGAAATCCATATTCCATTAGTTAAAAATCACCTTTTAAAATAAGCACCCACAGAAATTTTACTTTGATACCTACCCTATGAAATTGATCAGAAAGCGAAGAATGACCCTTTCTTCATGTTTGCCACACATGATCAAATCACAAACTACAGTCAAGTCAAACTTATAAAAATCGCTTTACTCTAGGTTTCTTTTGCTTCTGGACCTTCAAACTAGTTCCAGTGGCCTGAATCTCGACTCTGGTGCACTTGTATGGACTGTGCCTTAATATATACCACTAATTTTATATTACAAACATGTTTATGAATAATGATATAAGTAACACAAACTGTCTACTTTTGCATTATCAAACCAGGTCAGGAATTTTTTCTTGGCAGAGATCTCTGATGACATACTGTCCACTGGCTACTCCAGAAACAATGCTTCGGATAGACCAGTCTCATATATATTTTATCCAAAAGGAATCAGAGAAATACATTTAGGACCTACAATATGATACAAATTGCAGAAGCTCAAGTTTCTGATAGATCAACAACCCCCCCAGTACTTATGTCTTGAAAAGGTTGTCATTTCATCTGGGCACGGTGGCTCATGCCTTTAATCCCAGCACTCTGAGAGGACTGAGGTCAGAAATTCAAGACCAGCCTGGACAATATGTCAAAACCCCATCTCTACTAAAAGTACAAAAATGAGCCAGGCATGGTGGTGGAAGCCTGAATCCCAACTACTCAGGAGGCTGAGGCAGGAGAATTGCTTGAACCTGGCAGGCGAGGTTACAGTGAGTCAGAGATTGGGCCCTGTACCCCAGTCTGGGCAACAAGAGAGAGACTCTGCCTCAAAAAAACAAAAAAATGGTCATTTTCAGAAGCCAGAGCCTACATGTATTGAATCATTTTCTTCTAAGACCTAATCAGAGAAATCAAAATTTAATTATGAAAGTGATGTTAATAAATTACAATGTTTTTCTATGCAATTCGTGAAACATCATACTGTATTATCACTAATAATAAAGATATTTAAATAAGATATTCTCAATACAGGCATGTCTTCAAGATATTATATATTTGCTCCCAGATCACAGCTAAAAGCAAGTGATATAATTTTTTTTTTTATTTCCAAGAGTATCTTATACTGTAGTCTATTCAGTATGTAATATCATTATGTCTAAAAAACAATATGCATACCTAAATTTTTAAGTCTTTTACTGCAAAAATATGCTAGCAATCATCTGAGCCTTCAGTGAGTCATAATCTTTTGCAAGTAGAGTGTCTTGACCTGATGTTGATGGTTACTGACCAGGGTGGTAGTGGCTGAAGGCTGTGGTAGCTGGGGTAATTTCTTAAAATAAGACAACAGTAAAGTTTGCAATAGACTTCCTTTAATGAAAGATTTTCTGTGGAACGTGGTGTTGTTTGACAACATTTCACTTGTGGTAGAACTTTTTTTCAAATTGAACGTCAATCTTTACAAACCTTTCCATTGCTTCATCAACTAGGTTTATGTAATATTCAAAATGCTTTGTTGTCATTTGAACAATTTTCATGGCCTCTTTACCCAAATAGATTACATCTCAAGTAACCACTTTCTTTTCTCATCCATAAGAAGCAACACTTCATATGTTCACATTTTACTATGAGATTGCAACAATTCAGTCACATCTTAAGGCTTTACTTCTAATTCTAGTTCTCTTGCTATTTATGCCACATCTGCAGTTACTTCCTCCACTGGAATCTTGAACTCCTCAAAGTCATTTATGAGTTGTGGAACCTTCAAATTCCTATTTCTGTTTATTTTTTTACTTCTTCCCGTTAATCACAAATGTTCTTAATGACATCTAGAATGGTTAATTCTTCCCAGAAGTTTTCCCATTTACTTTGTCCAGATCCAAGAGAATTACTATCTATGGAAACCATATCCTTAAAATTTTATTTCTTAAATAATGAGGTTTAAGAGTTAAAATTACTCTTTGATCCATGGGCTACAGAATAGATGGTTGTGTTAGCAAGCACAAAAACAACATTAATCTCCTTATATATTTCCATCAGATCTCTTGGATGACTAGGTATGTTGTCAGTGAGCAGTAACTTTTTAAAATAAACATTTTATTCTGAGCAGTAGGTCTCAACAGTGGGCCCAAAATATTTAGTAAACTGTTATGTAAACAAATGTACTGTCATCCAGACATCGCTGTTCTGTTTATAGATAACAACCAAAGTACATTTAACATAATTCCTAAAGGCCTTAACATTATCAAATGAAAAATAAGCATTGGCTTCAACTGGGAGTCACTAATATGGTTTGGATCTGTGTCCCCACCCAAATCTCATGTTTCATTATAATCTCAAATGTTGGAGGTCGGCCTTGAGTGGGAGGTGATTCGATTATAGGGATGTGTCCTTTATGGTTAGCATCATCCCTTTGGTGCTGTTCTTTCCACAGAGAACTCAGGAAATCTGGTTGTTTAAAAGTGTGTGGCACCTCTCCCCCATCTTTCTTCCATGCCAGCCATGTAAGGCGTATGTAAGGAGTACCTACTTCCTTTTTGCCTTCGGCCATGATTGTAACTTTCCTGAGGCCTCCCCAGAAGTCACTTGCTTCCTGTACAGCCTGCAGAACCATGAGTCAATTAAACCTATTTTCTTTATAAATTACCCAGTCTCAGTATGTATTGATAGCAATGCAAGAACTAATAGTCATCAACTGTGTTATCTCCTGACAAGAGTGTCAGCCTTGTTTAAAGCTCTAAGGCCAGGCATTTACTTTTCCTCTCTACTACTGAAGTGTTAGATGGCATCATCTTCCAATAGAAGACTGTTTTATATACATTGAAAACCTGTTGTGTAGTGTAGCCACCATCATCATTTATCTTGACTGGATGATATGGATAACTTGCTGCGGTTACTACATAAGCACTTGCTGTTTCACCTTGCACTGTTATATCATGGAGGTAGCTTATTTCCTTAAGCCTCATGAGCCAACCTCTACTAGAGTCAAACTTTTCTTCTGGAGCTTTCTTACCTCTGTCAGCCTTCATAAAATTGAGAGAGTTAGGTCCTAGCTCTGGATTAGACTTTGACTGAAAGAAATGTTATGGCTGGTTGATCTTCTACTCAGATTACTAAAACTTTCTCCATACCAGCATTAAGGCTGTTTGGTTTTCTTACCGTTTGTGTGTTCACTGGAGCAGCACTTTCAGTTTCCTTCAGCAACATTTGTTTTGCATTCACAACTTGACTAAATGGTTGGCACATGATGCCTATCTTTCAGGCTATCTCAGCTTTCAACATGCCTCTTCACTAAGCTGAGTCATTTCTAGTTTCGATTGAAAGTGAGAGATGTGTAACTCTTCCTTTCATTTCAACATTTAGAGGCCATTGTAGGGTTATTAACTGGCTTAATTTAAATATTTTGTCTCAGGGGATAGGGAGGCCCAAGGAGAGGAAGGAAAAAATGAAAAACAGCCAGTTGGTGGAGTGAAGCAGTGAGAGCACATAGGACATTTATCAAGTTTGCCATTCTTTGGCAAGAAGGATCAAAATGTGACACAGGGACATGAAAAATGCCTGCTGATGGAAAAATGGCACCAATAGATTTACTTGACCCAGGGTTGACACAAACTTAAATCACTATACCTGTGAAACACAATAAAACAAAGCACAATAAAACAAGGCGTACCTATATTTAAACTTAGGTTTACTAAAGCAGATGTTCCATGAAGGCAATGAATTTTTTTGTTTTATTTTCTTTCATATCCTTAGCATCAAAATAAATATCAGGTTCACAATAGGTGCTTCATAAATATATATTGAATGAACAAGTACACCTAAGTATATTTCCTTCCTTTTCTTCCAGGAAAGACAAAACAATAGCATTCTGAAAAAAAAAAAATTCACATGAATTTCTACTTTCTTTTATTTTTTTCCTCTATTCTTCAAAATGAGAAATTTAGGAAAACCACTTTAGGGAACATAGGATAAATTACCCAGTCTCTGAGTTTATAAAATCCAGAACTCTTAAAGACTCTTTTAATTATTAGGGGAAAAAAAAAATCTCAAAAGATTTAATAAGAAACTAAATTATTGATTCATCAAGTCAATACTCAATTATATAATATTTTGTCATGGTTGAATAAGTATCCTATTTATAACCTCAGAATTTGACTCGGTTTCTCTCTCTGTTTCTCTCTCTCTCTTTCTTATTCTTCTTCCTGCTCCTCCTCCGCATCCCCGCTTCTTCCATCCTTCTCCCCCTATATCCTCCCCTCCTTTTCCTCCTCCTCCCCCTCCCACCTCCCTCTATCTTCCTCTTCTTCTTCCATCCTCCTTCTTTTTCTCCATCCTCCTCCTCTTTGTCCTCCTTCTTTCCCCCTCCTTTGTCTCCTCCTTCCTCTTCTTCTTCTTCTCCTTCCTCTACTCTTTCTCCTTCTCCTCCTCCTTCTTCTTGTTTCTCTTCCTCTCTTTTTTTTTTTCAGGAGAATTGCTTGAACCCAGGAGGCGGAGGTTGCAGTGAGTCTTCCTCTCTTTATATTGGCATTGTTCTCAGGTAGACACCTGAATATAAATTTAAGATGCCCATTGTCATTTCTAAACTTACATGCTTTTATAACTTGAATTTCAAAAGGAAGAGAAAGTACGTTCCCTGATACATCAATCTGGTAAATGCCTCAAGGAGACAAGATGGTCACAATATAACTTAAGTGTACCTCTCTCTAAGCCAACCACTGGACTGCTAACCTGAGTCTCCTGTCTCCTGTTTATCTTTTGGCTAAAGACCAAAAGTCAGGATAAGGTTAGCTCCACCCATGAGCTAGGTGGACAAAAAATATGATCAACTACTCATAGCCCACAAGGTACTGCCTTATTCTGTGTTTCAAACAGATTGGCCTTTTTTTCCTCAAATGCTTCAAAGCTCTTTCATTCTTGAAAGCTTTTACATGTGCTATTTCCTCTCTCTAGACTATCCTTCCTTCCCTCTTCACTCTGACTAGTTTATATTCATCTGGCAGCCCTCAGTTTCTTGACCACTCTCTCATGAAAGCCATCACTGCTTTCCCATGTCAGGGAAAATTCATTGATATATTGCTCCCTGTTAGAAAACATATGTTTCCTTTCAGAGCTTGTCATTTTTGTAATTACTTACTTTCTACAGATTTGTTGATTTTCTATTCCTTTACCAACAGGACTGCACAAACAAGAAAACAATCTACAAAGTGAAAAGACAACCCACAAAATTAGAGAAAGTATTTGCAAACTACTAATCTGACAAAGGAATTAATAACCAGAATATATAAGGAACTCAAACATCTCTTTAGAAAAATTCTAATTATCTGATTTAAAAGTGGGTAAGGCATCTGAGTAGACATTGAATTCTACTCAGGATTCACAGTACTAAGGAGTACAGTGTTTCAGGTGGTTACCTTTCTCAGCAATGCTCCAGCATATAGCACACTATGTCTGTCAAAAGGTAAGCATTAAACGTATTCATTAATGAGTCAAAGAAAGTGAGTCAAAGAAATGAGTTGATTAATTAAATATTTGCTAACTGACTACTCTAGTGAGAAAATGATTTTTGCAATTAAAGGCCAGATAGTAAACATTTAAGGCTTTGCGGCAGTGCGTAGCTTCTGTGACATATTCTTATTTGGATTTTGATTGTTTTTCTGACTCTGTTTGGATTTTTAGTCATTCAGGTTATCAGCCAGATTTGCCCTGTGGATCATAATTCACAGATCTCTGCATTAGTCTACAAGTAGTTATGATGATTTCTCTGACTGCTTAATTAAAGTGACATGCTAACTCGGTCTCTTCTATCTTTTGCTGTGCTTTGCTTTCTAAGCACTTAACTTTCTATTCCATATAAATACTACTTCTGTTCTCAGCACCCAATCCAGAATCATATTGTTGTGTTCCCTTCTCAAATTTATTTGTTACCAACTTTTTATCCTTGTAAAATGTCTGTGCATTTCGTCTAATCTCCTGCTGTCTGTGCCACACTGTGCCTTCTTCATTCTTTAGCCAAGTGCACCTGCTGCCATGGCTTCTTATTACTGTTTCACATTTTTATGCTGCATCATCATCCCTTCTGCCTTCTGCAGCGTATAGTGTAATATTTCAATAGAAGGAGAAATGTTTATATAAAATAAACTGAGTAAAACAGACATTCTTAGGTCGTGACACCCAGAAAATAGCATGCCATCTGGGCTCCATAAGGAGTTCTTTGCCGGAGGGACATAACCGTATCACCCAGGTAAGCACTTACTAATGTGAAGATTGCATTGCAACCTACAAATTGTGGTTGTCATTACAAACCTTCTGTCCTTTCACCCCCTCAGTTCTATACTTCATTTTTAATCCTTTTTTCTCCTATTGTATGTATCTTGACACTTCTTTCCCCGGAATACAACAACCAGTAGTTTTGTGAATCGGAAACTCAGAACATACTTACCCTTTATACCTATATAGCTTTATACCTTAAATTTCTCAATGTAAATTGTAGGATCTATACTTTTTTAGAAAAAAAACTTTATAATTCAAATACTGCTGTTATATAATTAGAGGGAAATAAGGTCAACCTAAAAAATATACACACAAAGGTATTTTTTAGAGTATATTATTTATTACTTTATTATGTAAAATAGCTAATTATCAAATAAAATATGAAAATTATAACAATCATCCAGGGCAAATTCTTCATGTTATGAAGGCCCAGAGAGAAGAAATGATTTTTACAAGGTTACAGTTAGTTAGTAGCAGGTTGAGGTCTGAAAGCCACCTCTCTTTACTTCAAGCTTTATATTTTTTCTGCACAGAAATCTATATTCTTTCAGCAATTCTTTCTGACTCAGAATTGACTATGCTCTTGGCCTTTTTTTTCCCTATTTCTTTGAACCCACATTTTTAAAACAGATGGGGTCTCACTCTGCTGCAGTCTGGATTGCAGTGGTGCAATTACAGCCTCCAAATCCTAGCCTCAAGTGATCCTCATACCTCAGCCTCCCAAAGTGTTAAGATTACAGGTGTGAGCTACTGCTCCTGGCCCATCTGATTTCTTTATGATTGTGCCATATGTCCTTTATTCAATTATGTTTAATTCTTCTAGATAAATGATAGGTATATATATTTATGGAGTACATGAGATATTTTGTTACAGGCATGCAATGCATGATAATCATATCATGAACAATGGGCTATCCATTCCCTAAAGCATTTATCCTTCGTGTTACTAACAACCCAATTATATCTTTTTAGTTACTTGAAAATGTACAATTAAATTATTTTTGACTACAGTCACCCTGTTTCCTATCAAATATATTAGGTCTTAGTCATTCTTTCTATTTTGTTGTACCCATTAACCATCCTTACCTCCCACCCAATTCCCCACTATACTTCCCAGCCTCTGGTAACCATTATTCTACTCTCTATGTCTCTGAGTTTAATTGTTTTGATTGTTAGATTCCACAAATAACTGAAAACATGCAACGTTTTTCTTTCTATGCCTGGCTTATTTCGCTTAACAGAAGGACCTCTAGTTCCATGCATATTGTTGCAAATGACTGAATCTAATTCACTTTTATGGCTGAATAGTACTCCGTTGTGTGTAAGTACCACATTTTCTTCCATTCATCTGCTTAGGGACTCTTAGGTTGCTTCGAAATCTTGGCTGTAAAGAACAGAATTGCAACAAAAATGGGAGTGCAGATATCACTTCAGTACACTGATTTCCTTTTCTTCTAGGTATACATCCAGCAGTAGGGTTACTGGATCATATGATAGCTCTGTTTTTAGTTTTTTTGAGGAACCTCCGAACTGTTCTCCATAGTGGTTATGCTTACTTACATTCCCACTAATAGTGTATGAGGGTTCCCTTTTCTCCACACTCTCACCAACAGCTGCTATTAACTGACTTTTGGATAAAAGCTGTTTTAACTGGGGTGAGGTAATATCTCACTGCAGTTTTGATTTCCATTTCTCAGTGATACTGAGCACCTCCTCATATGACAGTTTGGAACCTGTATGTCTTCTTTTGACTCAGATTTCTTGCCCACCTTTTAATCAGATCATTAGAATTCTTCTAAACAGATGCTTGAGCTCCTTTTATATTATGGTTATTAATTACTTGTCAGGTGAGTAGATTGCAAATATTTTCTCCCATTCTGTGGGTTGTCTCTTTGCTTTGTTGATTGTTTTCTTGGTGGTACAGAAGATTTTTAACTTGAAATCCCATTTGTGCATTCCTGCTTTGGCTGCCTGTGTTTGTGGGGTATTACTAAATAAACTTTTGCCCAATCTGCTTCCTGGAGAGTTAAGCCAGGATTTATTTGTAGTAGTTTTAGAGTTTGAGGTCTTAGTTTCCAGTCTTTAATCTATTTTTATTTGATTTTTGTATAAGGTGAGAGATAGGGGTCTAGTTTTATTCTTCTGCATACTGCTATTTAGTTTTCCCAGCATCATTTATGAAGTAACTGTTTTTGCCCATGTATGTGATTGTTGAAAATGGCTTTACTGTAGAGGTGTAGATTTGTTAGTAGGTTCTCAATCCTGTTCTATTTTTGTATGTACCTGTTTTTATTACAGTACCATGCTGTTTTGGTTACTATAGCTTAGTACTATAATTTGAATAAAGCTAATATGATTCCTCCAGATTTTTTTCTTTTTATTCAGGACAGCTTTGGCTATTTTGGGTCTTTTGTGGTTCCATAAGAATTTTAGAAATTATTTTTCTATTTCTGTGAAGAAAGTCTTTGGTGTTTTGCAAGGAATTCAATTGAATATGCCAATTACTTTGTGCAGGGATATGATTTGGGTTTGCAATTCCACCCAAATCTTATGTTAAATTGTAATCTCCAATGTAGGAGGAGAGGCCTAGTGGGTAGTGATTGGATCATCGTGGAGGCAGATTTCTCACTTGTTCTTGTGATATTGAGTGAGTTCTCATGAGATTTGGTTGTTTAAAATTGTGTAGCACCTCCCACTTTGCCCTTACTCTTTCTCCAATAATGTAGGACATACCTGCTTTCCCTAATGCCGTGATTGAAAGTTTCCTAAGGCCTCCCCAGCCATGCTTCCAGTATAGCCTTCGGAACCATGAGCCAATTAAATCTCTTTTACTATAATTACCCAGTTTTAACTACTTCTTTATAGCACTGCAAGAGCAGACTAATACAGGTAGCATGGACATTTTAACAATATTTATTCTACCAATTCATAAACATGGAATATGTTCTCATTTTTATGTGTCCTCTTCAATCTCTTTCATCAATGTTTTATAGTTTTCATTGTCGAGATCTTTCACTGCTTTGGTTACATTAATTTCTTGATATGTAATTTTATTTGTGGCTATTGCAAATAGGATTACTTGATTGATTTCTTTTTCAGATTGTTCACTGTTGGCATATAAAGGTGATGGCAGTGGAGGTTCATCTGGAATAGCCACTGCAAAGATGCTTGCTGCAGCAGGGGAGGAGTGGCCAGGGCTGTCTGCTCCACAGGAGCTGGGGATGGGCAGAAGCCCTGCCCCCTTCCAAGTTAGAGGGGAGGGAGCCCCACCCTCTTGTGTGCAGCTCTAGCCCCCTAGCCATGGCTATGGACCCAAGCATCTCTGCACTCTCTGGAGCCTGGGAAGCCCCTCTTACTGCCACAAGATCAGAAGTGTCTGCCCCCACTGCCTGCCTACTCCCCACTCCCAGCACCCACTCTAATTTTTGAGCAAAGCTGTGGCTGAGCCCAGGGCAGTGTCACAATCTGGCCAGGTGTGCATCTTCTCAGGACAGCACTGACATGCCAGCCCCCTTCTGCCTCAGCCCCCTCTGGACTTTGGGTCCTGTAGACACCATGGACAGCAGGTTAATGGTAGCAGGAGGCAAGGCAGACAAGCTTCTGCGTGGAAAGAGGCAGGTCCCTGGTGAAACCCCATGTTCAGGCCAGAGACTGCCTGAGGCCTGGGGGCTGGGCTGCCAGTTCTGTGAACCACAGTAACAATTTATGGAGCTTTTTCAGGCCCCACCACCCATGAACACAGTTCTTCCCCTCTTAGGGCCACAAAAACCCCAGACTAGGCCAGACTTGGACACATGATGGGATGACCTAGCTACAGAAAGAAGTTACCCACTCTGGTTTTTCTTCTCTGCTGAAAGCTGAGCAGATGATGGGACAAGCTGCCTGCAGAGAGAAACTACCCAGCTACCCACTGTGGGTCTCCTCTCTGCTGAAAGCTGAGAGGAGTTAAAACACCTCACCCCAGTTAAAACAGCTTTTATCCAAAAGTCAGTTAATAGCAACTGTTGGTGAGAGTGTGGAGAAAAGGGAACCCTCGTACACTATTAGTGGGAATGTAAGTTAGCATAACCCCTGTGGAGAACAGTTTGGAGGTTCCTCAAAAAAACTAAAAATAGAGCTATCATATGATCCAGTAACCCTACTGCTGGATATATACCTAGAAGAAAAGGAAATCAGTGTACTGAAGTGATATCTGCACTCCCATTTTTGTTGCAATTCTGTTCTCTATGTCATATGAAGCTCGTTGGGATGCCCTGCCTGTGGAGAGGAGCTACCCACTGTGGGTCTCCTCTCTGCTGAGAGCTACACACTTGTCGGGATGACCTGCCTGCAGAGAGGAGCTACCCACTGCAATTCTCCTCTGAGTTTTTCTGTAGCTCAATAAAACACCTGTTTGTATTGCTTACCCTCCACTTATCTGCATACCTCATTTTTCCTGGACACAGGACAAGAACTTGGGACCCACTGAGGGTGGGCTGAAAGAGCTATAACACAAAAAGGGCTGAAACACACCCCTTACTCACCAGGTTGTGGGCAATGAGAGGGATAGAGGAGAGAAGGAGAAAAAAGCTGCATCACTTTGAGGAGCCCAGACCTAGGAGTCTCTGAGCCAAGGCTGTGACACCTTCTTTGGGGATCTGGAGTTCCTGGCATCTCCAAGCTTCCAGGCAAAAAGGCATTTCCCAGAGCCAGCTGTGGAAGCTGATTGTGGCATGCTTGATCTAGCCACAGCCTGACAGGGAGTTGGAACCTGTTCCAGAACCTAGAATTGCCCGCCCTCCTGTAGCCAGCATTCCTGAATGTATACAATGGCCAGACCCGATGCTCACTTGCTCACATACCCTTCACCACTCTGCACCTGGCTTCCCTTTGACAGGCATGGGATCCAAGCTGGTAGTACAAGTTGAGTGCAGCCTGCCAGGCTGAGTGGGTAGAATGAGCCCAGCATGCCCAAGCAAAACTCAAGCGGGGGGCATCACTGTTCACAGAGATTCTGGCTGGTGAAGTGACACCCCAAAGATCCTTTGATGAAAGTGTTACTGATTTTGGTATGTTGATTTTGTATCCTTCAACCTTAGTAAATTCATTTATTCCAATAGTTTCTGGTGGAGTTTTAGGGTTTTCCAAATATAAAATCATATGATCTGAAAGCAAGGATAATTTAAATTCCTTTCCAATTTGGAGATCATTTATTTCTTTCTATTGTCTAATTGCACTAGCTAAGATTTCCAATACTATGTGAAACAACAGTGGTCAAAGTAGGCGTGCTTGCCTTGTTTCAGATCTTAGAGAAAAGCCTTTTAGTTTTTGCCCATTCAGTATGATACTAACTGTGGGTCTGTTGTATGTGGCTTTTACTATGTTGTGGTATGTTTCTTCCACACCCAGTTTTCTGAGCATTTTTTTTCTGTCAGGAATAATACTGAATTTTGTTAAATGCTTTTTCAGCATTAATTTAAATTATCATATGGTTTTTATTCTTCATTCTGTTAATGTGATGTAGCACCTTGATTGATTTGCATATATATTGAGCCATCCTTGCCCTCCTGAGATAAATCATACTTCATCATGGTGGCTAATCTTTCTAATGTATTACTGAATTTAGTTTTCTGGTATTTCATTGAGGATATTTACATCAATATTAATCAGAAATATTGGCCTATTGTTTTCTAGTTTTGATATGTCTTTGTTTGGTTTTGGCATCAGAGTAATGGTGGCCTCATTGAATGAATTTTGAAGTATTCCCTCCTCCTCTATTTTTCTGAATAATTTAAGTATCTTTGGTAATATTTCTTCTTTAATATTTGGTAGAATTAGGTTAGGGGCTTTTGTTTACTGGAAGACTTTTTATTACAGCTGCAATCTTGTTTATTGTTTTTGCTCAGGTTTTGGATTTCTTTATGATTCAGTCTTGATATGTTGTAGACATCTAGGAATTTTTTCATTTCCTCTAGAATTTCCAATTTATTGGCATATGGTTGCTCAGAGTAGCCTCTAGTGAGCCTTTGAATTTTTGTGGTATCATTTGTAATGTCTCCTTTTCCATTTCTAGTTTTGCAGAATACACATTCTGCAGCCATTGGATGAAATTTTCTGTAAATACCCATTACATCCATTTGGTCTGTAATGTGGATTAAGTCCAATGTTTCTTTGTTGATTTTCTGTCTGATGATCTGTCCAATGCTGAAAGTTAAATGTTGAAGTCTCCAGTTCTTGTCAAATTGGGGTCTATCTCTCTCTTTAGCTCTAATAATATTTGCTTTAAATCTCTGGGTGCTCCAGTGTTAGATGCATTTAAATTTACTATTGTTATATCCTCTTAATGAGTTGATTCTGTTACCATTAATAATAACCTTCTTTACCTCTTCTTACAGTTTTTGTCTTAAAATTTATTTCATCTAATATAAGTATAGCTATTTCCGCTGTTTTCTGGTTTTCACTTGTATGGAATATCTTTTTTCATCTTTTTATTTTTAGACTCTGTGTATCTTTTAGACTATAGGTGAATTGTGTTTCTTATAGGCCACAGATGCTTGGGCCTTGTTTTTTCCTGTTCATACAGCTACTGTATGTCTTTTGATTGAAGCATTTAGTTTACTTACATTCAATGTTATTATTGAAAAGTATGAACTTACTCCTGCCATTTTATTATTTCTTTCCTAGTTTTTTGTCATCTTCTTTTCTGTCTTTCCTTCTTTTTGATCTTCCTTTTAATGAAGGTAATTTTCTCTGGTAATATGTTTAATTTTCTTGCTTTTTATTTTTTGTATACCTTGTGTATGTCTTTTTTTATTTGAGGTTACCATGAGTTTGTGAATAATATCTTGCAACCCATTATTTTGAATTGATGAAAACTTAATACTGATTGCATAAGCAAACACAGAAACAACTAATAAAAAGTCTGCACTTCAAGTTTAACCTCTCTTTTATTTATTTTTTTTCTTTTTTTTCTTTCTTTTTTTTTCTTTTTTTCTTTTCTTTTTTTTTTTCTTTTCTTTTTTTTCTTCACTTTGACATTCAGAGCACTGGGCAGCTCTCTTTTAAAAATTGTTGTTGTTATTACTCATATTTTATTACACTTAACAATGTTTTGAAAAGTTTTGTCATTTTTAAAAATAAGTTTATCTTTTAGTCTTCCTACTCAAGATATGAGTAAATTACACACCATAATATTAATACTATAATATTATTATAGTATTATAATATTCCGTGTTTTTCTCTGTACTTGTATTATCAGTGAGTTTTGTACTTTCGGATGATTTCTTTTTGTTCATTAATATCCTTTTCCTTCAGATTGAAGTACTTCCTTCAGTATTTCTGCATGACTACTGTTGATATTCACTCAAGGACCATAAGCTATTCAGTAAGCTTGTGATGAATGCTGCCAGCTTGTGATGAATGCTGCCATCCCTGAATCTCTCCTTTCAGGGCAGTGGGCTCTTTTCTGGTCCAGCACAGCTACACAAATGCCATCCAGGATCCAAGGCCTACAACTGGGGACCTCAGGAGTCCACTTCATGCTCTACTCCCCTGTGGCCAATCTGGTACTCAAGGTGCACAACAAAGTCCCCTTATTTTTCCCTCTCCTTTCCTCCCCACCTATAGCTACCACAGCTAGGTATGTGCTGGGTCACACCTGAAGCTAGCATGGCTCTGAGTCTCACGCAAGGCCCATGGCAAGTACTTCCTGGCTATGACTGCTGGTTATTCACAGCCCAAGTACTCTTTAGTCAGGAGGTAATGAATTTTGCCAGGACTGAGTCATTCTCTTCAAGGCAACAGATTCCTTTCTGGCCCAGAGTGTGTTTAGAAATGTTTGCGATCTGCAGCCTGGAATGGAGTCCTCAGCAGTCTGCCTGGTGCCCTGTTCTACTGTGGCTGAACTGGTAACAACGTTGCAAGACAAAGTCCTCTTTACTCTCACCTCTCCTCTTCTCAAAACAGAGGGAAGGACTGTCTCCCAGAGATGTGAGCTGTGCTGCCTAGGGTTGAAGAGGGGTGATGCAAGCACTCCCTTGGCAACCCTGATTATACCTCAATAGGTTGTGTGCATCCTAAGTCCACTGGTTGCAAGCCCAGCATAGCACCAGGACTTGCCCAGAAATTGTATTCCTCATGGCCTAGACTGCCTTTCAAATGGATTTAGGACACCTAACCACATTAGCTCATGGTGGTGGGTCTTGCCGGAACTCAGGTTCTGACTGCCTGGATAGACATTTGCCGTTAGCTAGGGCTAGTTTAAATGCTCTCTCCCCGGGCAGCAGCTGAATTCTACCCTGGTTGCTTTATGCTGTGATAGGAAGCATTGAGTTCAAATGCAAATTCCTGCAATTGTTGTACTCTTTATATACCAAGTGCACAGATCCTCTCTCCACGCCATGTGGCTGTTGCTAGGAGATGTGGGAGGACTGGTGTAGGCCATTGAATACTGACTCTTATAACATCCTCAGAGCTTCTTTTATTAATAAGATGTTAAAATCAGGTAATGTGATTGCTTACCTGATTTTTGGTTCTTATGAAGGTGTTTTATTTTGTGGAAAGTTGTTCAATTTGGTGTTCATACAGGTTCACATATTTTCATTACTAATCCATGTCAGATGGATAATTTGGAAATATTTTCTCCCATCCTGTGGATTGTCTCTTCATTTTATTGCTATGGAGAAGCTTTTTAACTTTAAGTGATCCCATTGGTCCATTTTTGCTTTGGTTGCCTGTTCTTGTGGGTTACTATTAAATCTTTACCCAGTCCAATGTCCTGGAGAATTTCCACAAGGTTTTCTTGTAGTAGTTTTATAGCTTGAAGTATTAGATTTAGGTCTTTATTCCATTTTGACATGATTTTTGTGTGTAGCAGGAGATAGGCATTTAGTTTTATTCTTCTGAATATTGATGTCCAATTATTCCACCAAAATTTATTGAAAAGACTGTCCTTTGCACAAAGTATGTTCTTGGCACCTTTGTGGAAAATAAGCTCACTGTAGATGTTTGGATGTGTTTCTGTGTCGTATATTCCATTTCCTTTGTCCACTTGTCTGGTTTATACCATACCATGCTGTTTGGATACTAGCACTGTAGTATAATTTGCAGAAGTTTAATGTGATTCATTACATTTTTTCTTTTTTTACTTAGGATAGCTTTGGTGACTCTGGGTTACAGAAATATAAAAAAATATATATTTTTACAGAAATACAAAAAACTGAGGTTCCACATACATTTTAGGATTTTTTTATATTTCTGTAAAAAATGTCACTGGTATTTTGATAGGGATTGCATTGAATCTGTAGATTACTTTAGTACTATAGGCATTTAAACAATATGGATTCATCCAATTCATGAACATAAAATATATTTTCATCTTTTTGATGTCTTCTTAAATTTCTTACTTCAATATTTTGGTTTTTGTTGTAGAGACCTTTCACTACTCTTTTGTTGACATTAATTCCTTGGTATATAATTTTACTTGTGGCTATGGCAAATGAGATTCCTTTTTTCTTTTTTAGATTGTTCACTGTTGGCATATAAAAATGCTAGTGATTGTTTATGTTAATTTTGTATTCTGCAACTTTGCTAAATTTATTAGTTATAATAATTTGTTAGTGGAGTCTAAAGTTTTCCAAATGTAAGATCATACGATCCACAAACAAGATTAATTTGATTTTCTTTCTTATTTGGATTCCTTTTATTTCTTTGTTGTGTGTAATTGCTGTAGCTAGGACTTACGATACTATGTGGAATAAGAGTGGTTAAAGTAGGTATGCTTGTCTTGTTCCAAATCTTAGAGGAAAGGCTTTTAGTTCTTCCCTATTCAGTATGATACTAGCTGTGGGTGTTTCATATGGCTTTTATTATGTTGAGGTATATTCTTTTCATATCCAATTTTTTGAGAGTTTTTATCATGAATGGATATTGAACTTTTTCTGCATTAATTGAAATGGTTATATGGATTTTTTTCCTTTATCCTGTTGATACGATGTATCACATTTATTGATTCACATATGGTGAACCATCCTTGAATACCTGAGATATAGCACACTTTGGTCGCAATGAATGTTTTTTAATATACTGTGAATTTGCTTTGTTAATAGTTTGATAAGGATTTTTACATCAATATTCATCGTAAATATTGGTTTGTAGTTTCCTTTTTTTCAAATGTTTCTCGATCTGGCTTTGGTATCAGGGTAATCCTGTCCACACAGAATGACTTTAGAAGTATTCCTTCCTCTTCTAGTTTTTCAAAATAGTTATAGTAGAATCGATATTAGTTCTTCTTTAAAGTTTGGTAGAATTCAGAAGGGAAGCCATTGGGTCCTGGGCTTTTTTTATTGGGAGATTTTTATTACAGCTTTGATCTTGTTACATGTTACTTTTCTCTTAATGTTTTGGATTTCTTCATGGTTCCATCTCAGTAGGTTGTATGTATCCAGGAATTAGTTTCTTCTATTTTTGTAATATTTTAGTATATTGTTGCTAATAGTAGCCACTAATTATCCTATGAATTTCTGCAGTACCAGTTGCAATGTCTCCTTCATCTCTGAATTTATTTATTTGTGTCTTCTCTGTCTTTTTCCTAGTAAATCTGGCTAAAGGTTTCTCAATTTTGTTTTTTCAAAAAACAATGTTTTATTTTGTAAGTCTTCATTTTCTTTGTTTCAATTTTATTTGTCTCTGTTTTGATGTATTATTTCTTATCTCCTCTTAATTTTAAATTCAATGTGCCCTTGCTTTTCTAGTTTTTAAAAAGACATTGTTAGGTTATTTATTGGAAGTTTTTCTTATTTTCTGACATTAATGCTTATAGGTATGAAATTCCCTCTTAGTACAGCTTTAGCTGTATCCCATAGGTTTTGGTATGTTGTGTTTTCATTATAATTTGTTTCAAGAAGTTTTTAAATTTCCTTCATTGAGCCACTGGTTATTAAGGAAAATATTGTTTAATATTTATGTGTATTTGTAGTTAACAAAATTTTGATTGTTGTTAAATTTTAGTTTTATTTCATTGTGATTAGAGAAGGTACTTGATATTATTTAAATTTTTTGAATGTTTTCAGACTTGTTTTGTGACCTTACATATGGTCACATATTTTTGAGAATTATCCATGTGCTAAGTAGAAAAATGTGTATTTGCAGCTGTTGATGAAATGTTCTATAATATCTGTAAGATCCGGTTAGTCTGTACTACAGATTAAAACCAATGTTTATTTGTTGATTTTCTTTCTGGACAATCTGTTCAATGCTGAAAGTAGGGTGGTGAAGTATCCAAGTATCAGTGTTTTGGGGCCTATTGCTCTCTTTAGCTCTAATAATATTTTCTTTATGTATCTGAGTGCTCCAATGTTTGCTGCATATATATTTACATTTGTTATAGCCTTTCACTGAATTGACCCCTTTATCATTACATAATAACCTTCTTTGTCTCTTATAGTTTTTGTCTTGAATTTTTTTTTCTGATGTAAGCATAGCTACTCATGCTCTTTTTTTAAATTATCATTTGCGTGAAATACTTTTTCCAGCACTTTATTTCAGTCTATGTGTATCTTTATAACTAAAAGATGTTTATTGTAGGCAACAGATGGCTCGGTCCTTTTTCAAAAAATTTATTTAGCCACTGTACCTCTTTTATTGAAGAATTTTGTTGATTTACGGTCTGCTATTACTGTTAAATACACACGGTTGCTACTGCTATTTTGTTATTGTTTATTTTGTTCATTGCATAAACAAAAAAGCAAAAAGCAAATTTAAAAAAATTCTAAACTTTAAATATCTCCCCAATCTTTAACTCTTGAAAAATTGTTTTAGTTACTATTTTTGTTTGGTTCATTGTCTAGTCTTTCTACTTAAGAATAATTTACACACCACAATTACAGTGTTATAATAATCTATTTTTTCTGTGTATTAATATTACCAGTGAATTTTGTGCCTTCAGGTGATTTTTTATTTCTCATATACATTCTTTTCTTTCTGATTGAAGTATACCCTATAGTATTTCTTGTAGAATAGGTCTAGTGTTAATGAAATCCCTCAGCTTTTGTTTTTTTTTTGGACAGTCTTTATTTCTCTTTATGTTTGATGGATTTTTTCACTGGATATATTATTCTAGTGAAAAAGTTTTTTTTTTTTCCTTCGGCTTTTTAAATATATCATGCCACTCTCTTATGGCCTGTAATGCTTCCAGTGAAAAGTCTGTTGCCAGATATATTAGAGCTCCATTGTACCTTATTTATTTGTTTTATCTTGCCATTTTTAAAATATTTTCTTTATCCTTGACCTATGAGAGTTTGATTATTTAATCTTTTGAGGTAATATTCTCTAGGTAAAATCTGCTTGGTGCTGTATTACCTTCTTGTACTTGAATATTAATATCCATCTCTAAATTTGGGATTTTTTTATTTTTATTCCCTTTAATAAACTCTCTACCACTGTCTCTTTCTTTATCTCCTCTTTAAGGTCAATAATTCTTAGATTTGCCCTTTTGATACTATTTTCTAGATCTTGTATGCATGCTTTATTGTTTTTTATTATTTTTTCTTTATCTCCTCTGACTGTATGTTTACAAATAGCCTATCTTTATGCCCACTAAGTCTTTCATTTTTCTTCTGAATCAATTCTGCTGGTAAGAAACTCTGATGTACTTTTTAGTATGTCAACTGCATTTTTCAAATCCAGATTTTCTTCTTGATTTCTTCTCATTATTTTAATCTCTGTTAAAATTATCTGATAGAATTTGGAATTCCTTCTCTAGATTATCCTAATTTTTTTTAGTTGATTCAATACAACTATTTTGAATTTTCTGTCCGAAAGATAACATATCTCTGTTTCTCCAGGATTGACTCCTGGTGCCTTATGCAGTTTATTTGGTGAGTTCATGTTTTCCTGGATGATCTTGATGCTTGTGGATGTTCATCAGTGTCTTGGCATTGAAGAGTAAGATATTTACTGTAGTCTTTGCAGTCTGGGTTTGTTTGTGCTGATCTTTCTTGGAAAGGCTTTCCAGGATTGAAGGGATTTGGGTATCATGACATACACTAAAATTACACTAGGAGGCACCCTAAGTCCAGTAATCCCGTGTTTGTCACAGACTTGTAGAAGTACTACCTTGATGTTCTTTAATGAGATCTGGAAGAATTTTCTGGATTACCAGGCAAAGACTTTATCTCTTGCCTTACTTTCTCTGGAGCAAATGGAGTCTCTCTCCTCTCTCTCTCTCTGTGCTGAGCTACCTGGAGCTCCCCTGTGACTATTACCACTAGGAGTGTGCTGGATCAGAACTGAAGCCATCACAACACTATCACCCAAGGGTCAACCTAACCACTATCTGCATAGCTCCTATGTTCACTCAAGGCCCTAGGGCTCTCCAATCAGCAGATTGTAGATCCAGCCACGTTTGTATCTTTCCGTTCAGAGTACCACATTCCTCCAGGCTCCAAGCAGGTCTAGAGATGCTATCTGAGAGCCAGGGACTGGAGTCAAAAACTTTAGAAATCTACATGGCATCTTGTCTACTGCAACTAAACTAACACTCAAACCAGAATATGAAGTCTTTCCCACTCTTTCGTTCTCTTTCTACAGGAAAAGGAGCCTCTCCTGATGCCCACTACCACCACAGACCCAGAAGAATATGTCAGGCTACCACAGTATTAGTCAGGGTTCTCTAGAGGAACAGAACTAATGTGTGTGTGTGTGTGTGTGTGTGTGTGTGTACATTTATGTATATTTGTATATAAACTTCTATATATTTTATATATATAAACTTTATTTGTATATATAAACTTCTATATATATACGAGTTTATCAAGTATTAACTCACACGGTCACAAGGTCCCACAATAGGCCATCTGCAGGCTGAAGAGCAAGGGAGCTAGTCTGAGTTCCAAAACTGAAGAACTTGGAGTTTGATGTTCAAGGGCAGGAAGCATCTAGCAGGGGAAAAACATGCAGGCTGGGAGGCTAGGCCAGTCTTTCTTTTTGCATTTTTCTTCCTGCTTATATTCTAGCTGCACTGGCAGCTGATTAAATGGTGCCCACCCAGATTAGGGGTGAATCTGCCTTCCCCAGCCCGCTGATTCAAATGTTAATCTCCTTTGGCAACACCCTCACTGACACACCCAGGATGAATGCTTTGTATTCTTCAATCCAATCAAGTTGACACTCAGTATTAGCCATCACAACCGCCAATGTTTACTTCAGGCCCAAGGGCTCTCCTGTCAGTTGGCGGTGATTGTTGCCAGATTTAGGACTCAATCCTCAGGAAAGCAGGCTCCTCTCTGGCCTAGGGCAGGTCTAGAAATACCATTAAGGAGCCAAGGACTGGAATCAGGTACCTTAAAAGTCTGCTGGATAGTCTACTTTCCTGTGGGTGAGCTGGTACCTAAGGTGCAAGACAAAGTCTGCTTTGCCTTTCTCTCTGCTTTTCTCAAGCAGATGGAGTCTCTCACTATATTCAACAAGGCTTGGAATGGATTGGGTCTCATCACAAACCAGCACACCACAAAGTCTCACCCAAGATCCACAGCATATTACCTGGTTATCATTTCTTGTTATTCACGGCCCATAGACTCTTCAGTCTACAGGTGATAAATCTTTCCAGGATTAGATTGTTTACTTCAAGGAAATGCATTTCCTTCTGAGCCAGGGTGTGTTTGGAAGTGTCAACCAGGACCTATGTCCTGAAATGGAGACCTATGACTCTGGCTGGTGTCCTCTCATTCTGTGGCTGAGCTGATATCCAAGATGTAGATAAAGTCCTCTTAATCTTCCCTCTCCTCTCCTCACCTTGAGCAAAAGAAAGGAGTTACTTTTGTTGCTGTGAGCTGCACTGTCTAGGATTAGCAAAGGGGTAATGCAAGCACTCTCACAGCTGCGCCAGCTGGTGTGCCCAAGTCCACTTGCTCTCATCCCAGCATGGCAGTAGGACCTGCCTAGAAGTTGCAGTGCTTGTGGCCTGGACTACCATTCAAGTTCATTTAGAACTCCAGAGCACTTTAGTGTGCAGTGATGAGGTTTGTCAAAACCTACATTTTAACTCCTGAGATAAGCTACTGTCCTCTGGTAGGGCTGGTCTAAGTGGTCTCTCTGTGGTCCAACATTGGTTGAACTCAGTCTGATTTGCTTTCTGTTGTGATAAGACAGTGCTGAGTTTTATACAAAGTCTCACAGTCTCTGTGCTCTCTTTCCTCCAATCACGCATATCCTCTCTCTGAGTCACACAGCTGCTGGGAGCCTAAGTGAGAGAGGGGGCTGAGTGAGAAGTGATGTTGGCAATTTAAGAATGTCTTTTCTACCCCTTCAGCACCTCTTTCGGTGATATATATTTAAAACTTTATGGGATTGGTCACCTGTTTTTTGGTTCATATGAAGGTGTTTTATGTGTTCGTATGTGTGAATAATTGTTAAATTTGGTGTTCCTATGGAGAGTGGACCATAGATGGAGGCTTTTATTGGCCATCTTGCTCTGTCCCCTCCCCTTCACATTTTTGGGATCTATATAACCTGAAATCCTACATATATATTTTTTGGTTTTGCATTTTGCTTTGTTTTTACAGTTTAAAAACCAGTCCACTCCATTCTTGTCTTTGTAGTTTCTGATGAGAAGCCCATTATAATTCTTAACATTGTTCCACTTCAGGTAAGGTTTTGTTTTCCCAAGGCTTTCAAGACTTTCTCCTTGTTATTGGTTTTCTGTAGTTTAAATATTACAAAAGTATGTGTATTTTTATTTTATTTATTTTGCTTAATATTCTCTGACCTTACTAAGCTATACAGATCTTCTGTACTTTGGTGTCTGTCAGAGTTTTAACAGGATTTTGTCCATTATTAATTTAAATAATTATTCGGCTCTACTCTCTTTTTTCTCCCATTTAACATGTATTTAAATTTTCATGTGGCTCACACCTGTAATCCCAGCACTTTGGGAAGCCGAGGTAGTTGGATTGTTTGAGCTCAGGAGTTTGAGACCAGCTTGGGCAACATGGTCAAACCCCATCTCTACAAAAAATGTAAAAATTAGCTGGGTGTGTGGTGCACACCTGTATTCCCAGCTACTTGGGAGGCTGAGGTAGAAGGATCATTTGAGCCTGGGAGGTTGAGGCTCCAGTGAGCTATGATCACATGCCATTGCACTCCAGCCTAGGCAACAAAGCAAGACCCTGTCTCAAAAAAAAAAAAAAAAAATTACATGTTTTACCTTTTAAAATTGTTTCACATTGCTTGGATGTTCGCTTTCATTCTGTTTGTTTTCATTTCTTCTTTTTCCATTTCAGTTTGAAAATTTTTTCTTGGCTTATCCTCAAACTCACTGAAATCTGTCTTTGATCATGTCTACTCTACAGCTAAGTTCATCAACAACATTCTTTATTTCTATTACAGTGCTTGTAATTTCTGGAATGTCCTCTGATTATTTTTAGTTTCTATCTCCTGATATATCCATCTATTGAATGTTTTATACTATTTTCAACACAGCCTTTAATGATAAATTACAG
This sequence comes from Cacajao melanocephalus, assembly GCA_963573385.1. NCBI lineage: Eukaryota > Metazoa > Chordata > Mammalia > Primates > Pitheciidae > Cacajao > Cacajao melanocephalus. The sequence continues at coordinate 67,965 of CAUYLG010019749.1, forward strand.
TTACTTAAACTGAGTTTAAGTTGGTGTTTAAGTGTGAAAATTGGTGATATTCTGGCTAGAAGCTGAAATGTGTTTAATTTTGCTACAGTTGTAGGTGCTAGAAATTTCAAATTCCTCTAGTATTCTTGTTTTTGTCTCTACTTAACATTAAACTTTCCTCATCACTCTTCCTCAAAATACATGCCTCTTGCAGCCCCTTCAGCTGCAATTCACTGTTATTGTGCTGGTGCCTTGATGTTATGGTGGTCATGGGTAGAATACGGGAAGACATTTTATAATATATAATTAAATCTTAGTCTTGGATTGAGCTTCTGTCTCTGGGTTGTGACTTTCATTTTCACAAATGTTTCTTTTCTCTCTTTATGTGAAATAGGGTGGATGGAGGATGCATTGGAAAGAATGCTCTTCCCTTATTAGAATAGGAATACAGTAAAATATTCTTACCCTGGAGAGTAGGCCTCATTTATGGAGAATACTCTGAGTATATTTCAGAATGATTCATCTTTCCCTACCAGAAACATGAGGGAATCATTGAGAATCTGGTAGAGTTTCTGGAGGTAAAGCCCACCGGCTTGTAGAGACTCACAAAGAACATAGCACCCTGTAGAGTCTCACTCAAGATAGTCTATACTCTAACTTCAGTAAGTCATCAAAATTACCTCACCTGTCTTTCTAAATATCTAAGTAGATGCTTTACTCTGCAACCTCTGTTCTTTAATGAGTCTAAGAAAAGTTGTTTATTTCCAGCTTGGTAACTTATTTCCTAATGAAAATACAGGTGTAATGAGTTCAACTAAGTTACCTATTGGAACTAAAACTAGAAATCTGGACATTTTTATTTTGATGAAACAAAACATTATTTTTTCTCATTTTATGTTCCATAGTTGTTTTGCTTTGTTTTGTTTTGTTTTAATTGTTGCTGTTGTTCTATCTTAGAAATATTTTTCTATCCTAAGGTCACAAAGATACCTTCCCACATTTTCTTTTAGTAATTTTATAGTTTTAACATTTTTTATTTAGTTTTGCCATCTACGTTAAATTAATTGTTATCTGTATAATTAAGCAAGCTTGAGGATCATCTTTTTCAACATTTAGCTAGTTGATTCAGCATCATTGGTTGAAAAACATTCCTTTAATCCTGAACTACGTTGATACTTTTAAAAGTCAATTGTCTTTATAAATGTGGGCTATTTCTAGTCTCTAGGTTCTGCTTCATTGATTATGTTTACAAACCTTAGGCCAATACTATATTGTTTTAATAATGAATCTCTAAAATGTTATTTTTCTTTTGCCAGTTTCAAAATTTTCCTTAATTTTGGTATTTAGCAGTTTGTCCATATATACCTTTATCAGCTTATGTACGTTTTGCTTAGCTCCTTGGATATCTAATAACATGTTTTCACCAAATTTGCCAGACTTTCTGTGATTTTTTTTTCATTTTTATATTTCTCATTCTCTGTACTGCAATTAGATATATGTTAGTCTAGCTAATGGTTCTCACAACTCATTGATGTTCTGTTTTTTTTATTTTCAGTTTGATTTTAGTTTTATTTCAAATTCTATTTTTCTTCAAGTTCATGTTCTCACTTTTGCCGTCATCAGTCTGCTGTTAAGCACGTGCATTCTTTTTTTAACTTCAGGTATTATTTTCACATTTACGTTTTTATTGGTTTCAGAGGAATAGTTTCTCCTCTTCCGAGATACTCTGTTTATTAAGGCCTTGGGTTTTTTGTGAATCCTTGGATACATTTATAATATTTGCTCTGTATTATTTTTCAATAAAAAATAACTGCAAGCTTAGCTAATTAAAATGACACCCATTTGATAGTACACTCTATTGATTGCTTAGGATCTCACAAGGCTAAAATTAAGGTGTCAGTGCACTGGGCTTTTGTCTGCATGCCATGGGAAAGAAATCCTTTCCAGGTTCATTTCTGATTTTAGCAGAATTACTTTATTTCTAGTTGTAGGACTGAAATATCCATTGTCTTTCTATCTCTTGGGCTGTGGTATTTTTAACTTCTAGACATTCTTCTCAAATCATGGATATTCCTTTCTAGCCTTTTACAGGTAGCTCCTCTATCTTGAAAGCTTGTAAACTCTATTTTGTACTGCAAATCACTGTTACCATCCAGGAAGACTATCCGCTTGTAAAAGGCCAGTTTGCTTAGATTAGGTCCACTTGACTAAACTCTCTTTTGATTAAATCAAAATCAGTTGATTAGTGTATTAATCAAGGTTATCCCAAAAATGGGAATTAATAGGATTGCATGCCTATGAAGAGGTATGTTATAAGGAATTGGGTCACTTGATTATGGAGGCTAGTGAGCTCAAATTTGCAATGTGGGCCAGCAAGCTTCAGACCCAGTAGAAATGATGATGCATTTCCAATCTGAAGGCCAGACAGACTAGAGACCTAGGAAAACCTATGGTGCCTTCACAATCTGAAGGCCAATGGGGTGAGGACACAGGAAAGCCGATGGTACAGATAAAGTCTGAAGACAGCATATTGGAGAATTTCCTCTTGCTTGGGGAGGTCTGTTTTTTGTTTTATTCAGGCCTTCAATTGACTCAATTAGGCCCACTCACATTATGGTAGGCAATCTGCTTACTCAAATTTAATTAATTTAAATGTTACTATCATCCAGAAACACCTTCCAATTTGATACCTAAAATTAACCTCCACAACCATAGACCTTAATTATAGGTGCTAAATTTCTTTTGCAATGTTGTAACCATAGTCATTGGTATGATATCCCTTCACATTATAATCCCCAGGATTAGTATAGTAAATCTTGATGGACTATTTTAGGATATTGCTTACATATACTTTAAAGTTCTTGTCTTTTAATTCTAATGTCCATATCATCTAAATTTTAATTAATATTGACTGCTTTTTCTTTTGACTTTTGATTACATATTTGTTATTTTGTGTATTAGTTTATTCTCTCAGTTCTATAAAGAAATACTTGAGATTAGGTAATTTACAAAGAAAAGAGGTTGAACTGGCTCACAGTTCTGCACTCTGTACAGGAAATCTAACAGCTTCTGCTTCTGGGGGTGCCTCAGAAAACTACAGTTATGGCAGGAAGAGAAGGAGAAACCAACAATCTTACATGGCCAGAGCAGGGGGAAGAGAAGAGAAGAAGGAGTTGCTATACACTTTTAGAAGAGCACATATCATGAGAACTCTCTCACTATCATGAGGACAGCACCAAGTGGAAACTTGCCCTCATGATGCAGTCACCCCACACCAGGACCCACCTAGGATATTGGAGATTACAATTCAACATGAGATTTGGACAAGAACACAGATCTATATCATCTCACCTCATTTCATCTCATCTCATCTCATCTCATCATAGCATAGCATTCGGCTCTTGGCCTCTCCCAAATTTTATGTTCTTCTAACATTGCAAAATCCAGTCATGCCTTCCAAACAGTCCCCCTAAGTTGTAACTTATTCCATCATTAACACAAAGATCTAAAGTTCAAAGTCTCGTCTGAGACAAGGCAAGTCCTTTCCACCTATAAGCCTGTAAAATAAGAAACACGTTAGTCACTTTCACAACACAATGGGGATATATGCGTTGAGTACATATTCACACTGCAAAATGGAGGAATTGGTCAAAAGAAATAGATTACAGGATTTATACAAGTCTGAAACCCAGCAGGGCAGTTATTAAAAATCTTAAAGCTCCAAATTAATCTTTTTGGCCTCCATGTCTCACATCTGTGGCACACTGAGACAAGAAGTGGACTACCAAAGTCTTGAAAGGTCCCACCTCTGTGGCTTTGCAAGGTTCAGTTCCCATGGTTGCTTTCAAGAACTGACAGTGGAGACTCTTTGTGGGAGGCTCCAACCCCACATTTGCCCTCCACATTGCCCTAGCAGAGGTTCTCCATGAGGACTTCCCTGCTGCAGCAGGCTTATGCCTGGACATCCAGTCTTTTTCATACATTCTCTGAAATCTAAGCAAAGGCTCCCAAACTTCAACTCTTGAATTCTGTTCACTTGAAGGCTTAACACCACGTGGAAGCTACCAAGGATTATTATGGTTAATGCTCTCTGAAGCTCTGAAGCAGTGACCCATGCTGTACCTGGGCCCCATGAGCTATAGCTGGAGCAGCCAGGATGTGGAGCACAGTTCCCTGAGGCTGTGCAAGGCAGTGGGGCTCTGGGCCTGGCCAAGGAAACCATTCCATCCTTTTACAACTCCAAGTCTGTGATTGGAGAAGCTGCCACAAAGGTCTCTGAAATGCCTTTAAGGCCTTTTTCCTATTGTATTGGCTATCAGCATTTGCCTTCCTTTTAGTTATGCAAATTTCTGCAGCCACCTTGAATTTCTCCCCTGAAAATAGGCTTCCGTTTTCTACCGTATGGCCAGATGCAAATTTTCTAAACTTGTATGCTCTGTTTCTCTTTTAAATATAAGCTCCAGTTTCAGATCATTTCCTTGCTCACACATATGAGTGTAAGTTGTTAGCATCAGCCATGACACATATTGAACACTTTGCTGCTTAGGAATTCCTTCCAGCAGATACCCTGTCACCACTCCCTAGTTCAAAAGTTCCACAGATCCTTAGGACAGTGGTAGAATGCCTCCAAGTTATTTGCTAAAGCATAGCAAAAATACCTTAACTCCAGATTCCAATAGGTTTCTCATTTCAATATGTGACCTCCTCAGCCTAAACTTCACTGTCCACGTAGCAATAAGCATTTTGGTCACAATTTAAGCAGTCTCTAGAATGTTCCAAATTTTCCTCCAAATTCTTCCAGTCTTTGCTCATTAACCAGTACTGAAGCTAGTTTTACATTTTCATCTATCTATAGCAATGCCCCACTCCTTGATACCAACTTTCTGTATTAATTTATTCTTGCTTTGCTATAAAGAAATACCTGAGGTGTGTAATTTATAAGAAAAGAGGTTTTATTGGCTCACGGTTCTGCAGGTTGTACAAGAAGCATGGCAGCATTTGCTTCTGGGGTTGTGAGGGAGTTTTTACTCAGGGTGGAAGACAAAGCAGAAGCAAGAATCTTACATAGTGGAAGCAGTAGGAAGAAAGAAAGGGAGGAGATACAAACACACTTTTAAATAACCAGATCTCCCGAGAACTCACTTGCTATGATGAGAACAATACCAAGGGGAAAACCCACCCCTATGATCCAATCACCTCTCACCAGGCCCTACCTGTAATCCCCAACACAGAGGATTACAATTTCCCATGAGATTTGGGTGAAGACACAGATAGAAACCGTATCACTTTGGTTACATTTTTATTATAAACTGGATAGTTCATAAGCTACATTGAAGAGACTGAATTCTGTTAACTTCTTCAGAAATGTTTATCTTTGTTCTGATATGAAATTAAATTATTGACTATAATTGTAATGTTGAATAAAGTTTAATGTCATGCTCTTTTATCCAGGGAAATTCTTTTAATCCTGTAATGTAGTAAAAATTTTAAGGTGTGGATATTTTAGGTCCTCAGTAATAGACTTTAAATATTTGCCAACACCCTTCTAATATTTTGGGAACAAAGCTTTGTATTAGCTCATTTTTAAGCCACTAATAAAAACATATCTGAGACTGGGTAATTTGTAAAGGAAATAGGTTTAACTGACTCACAGCTCAGGTTTAATTGACTCAATCATGGTGGAAGGGGAAGCAAACACATCCTTCCTCATAGGGAGGCAGGAAGGAGAAGTGCCAAGCAAAAGGGGTAAAAGCCCCTTATAAAACTCACTTACTATGATAACAATAGCAGCATGAGGGTAACTGCCCTCATGATTCAATTACTTCCCACCAGGTCCCTCACACAGTAGGTTGGAATTATGGGAACTATACTTAAAGATGAAATTTGGGTGGGGACACAGCCAAACCATATTATTCTGCCCCTGGCCCCTCCTAAATTTCATGTTCTGACATTGATAACACAATCATGCCTTCCCAACAGTATCCCAAAGTCTTAAATCATTCTAGCATTAACCCAAAAGTCCAAGTCCAAGGTTTCACCTGAACAAGGCAAGTCCCTTCCCCCTATGAGCCTGTAAAAGCAAGTTAGTTACTTCTTAGATACAATGGGGGTACAGGAATTGTTTAAATACACCTGTTCCAAAGAGGAATGATTGGCCAAAACAAAGGGGCTACAGGCCCCAGGTTAAGTTTGAAATCCAATAGGCCATTCATTAAGCCTTAAAGTTCAAAAATGATCTCCTTTGACTCCATGTCTCACATCCAGGGCACGCTGATGCAATAGGTGTGCTCCCCCTTTGAACAGATCTTGTGGCTTTTCATGATAGAACCCTGGCTGCTTTCACAGCTGGCATTGAGTGCCTGTGGCTTTTCCAGGTGCATGGTGCAAGCTGTTGGTTGATCTACCATGCTGGAGTCTGAAGGACAGTGTCCCAGTGGTGACTCTGTGAGGGTCTCTGACTCTACATTTTCCTTCCTCACTGCCCTAATAGAGATTCTCCATGAGGACTCCACCCCTGCAGCAGATTTCTGTCTGGACTTCCAAGCATTTTTGTACATCCTCTGAAATCTAGGCAGAGGTGGCCAAACCTCAATTCTTGACTTCTGTGAACCCACAGGCCCGACACCACATGAATGCTGCCAAAGTGTGGGCTTTTACCCTCTGAAGCAACAGCTTGAGATGTCTGTTGGTCCTTTTAGCCATGACTGGAGCTGAAGCAGCTGGGATGCAGGACACTATGTCCTGAGGCTGCACAGAGCAAGGGGGCCCTGGGCCAGGCCATAAAAACATTTTTCCCTGCTAGACCTCCAGCCCTATGATGGGAGGGGCTGCCATGAAGGTCTCTGACATGCCCTGGAGACATTTTCCCCATTGTCTTGGAGATTGATATTCAGCTTCTCTTGTGCAAATTTTTGCAGCAGGCTTGAATTTTTCCCCAGAAAATGTTTTGTTCTGTTTTCTTTTCTTTTCTATCACATCACCAGGCTGCAAAAGTTTCCAAGAGTTTTAAGCATTACTGTTGAATGCTTTGCCGCCTAGAAATTTCTTCCACCAGGTACCCTAAATTATGTCTCTCAAGTTCAAAATTCCACAGATCTCTAGAGCAGGGGCAATATGATGCCAGTCTTTTTGCTAAAGCATAGCAGGAGTCACCTTTATTCCAGTTCCCTACAAGTTCATGTACATCTGAGACCACCTGAGCCTAGAATTCATTGTCCATATTATTATCAACATTTTAGTCAAAGCCATTCAACAAGTCTCTAGGAAATTCCAAACTTTCCCATGTTAGATGATTACCACCAACTAGATTTCTCCTGCGACAAATGGGGATTATAGGAACTACAATTCAAGATGAGATTTGAGTGGGTGTCCAGCAAACCCATGTCGACCTTCATACACTTTCTCTCTCACAGCTCAGCTCTTTTAGCCTTCCAATGATTACTTTCTGATGGGATATTTTGTCTCCTTTTTAAAAATTTTTATTTTTATAGATTTTGGAGGTACAAGTGTCATTTTGTTACATAAATATATTCTGTAGTTGTGAAGTTTGGGCTTTTAGTGTAACCATCACCTGAACAGTGTTTCACTGCAGGTCAGAGTTCACTAAAGGATTTAAAGTGACTTGTATGTAAGTTTTAGAATTATATCCTATGGGTGGCTTCCTTCTTTTCAGGATTTTCTTCATCAATTTCCAGTGACTCTGGCAGCCCAGAACTCTGTCATTTAATACCCTAAATTAATAGGGTGGCATCTTTCTGTTTGACTTCTAACCAATTTAGGCCTCGTTGACATGGCATTTCAATCAGGTTAAAACATTGCCAGAATGTATTTCACTTAATGGTTGCATTTACTCAAAATTTTATGTTTTGCTTTTCCTCAAATAGTTGAGGAAAATATATTGATTTTACATTTTGTCCAGAGGTTATTATTTCTCTCTATGAGATTTCTCTGATACCAGCTGATACCAGCTGATACTGAACTATGTTGCCACTATTAAACCACATCTTCCTACTGACATTTTATTAAAAGTGTTAACAAATATTTTGATGATATAAATAACAATCATAATTTGATTGTGGTTGGTCTCCAAATCTGAAGATTTATTTTAAATTCATTTAATTATGTATACAAATTATACTCAAAAATATTTATGTGTTTATATATATGCATGCTTATATACACAAATATCTGCTCCCCTCCACAAACACACACACACATACACATTTTTAGTAAAAATGAAATTTCTTTCAACTACATTTCAATGAGGCATTATATACCCTTTAATTTGCACTATTCCAAATAAGTACAAGTGATATTTGCTGAAGTATGCATACTAATCTATACAAATTATTATTCCTTTAAGATCAAATTCAATTTCTATCTTCCAAATAAAGAATTCTTCAACGACTGCTAACACTCACTGATATTTAAAACATGATTTAGCGCTACTTTTCGTACTGACTTGGCTTTCTCACTTTTTGAGTCATATATATATTACTCATGCCATCTCAACTTGAAAGCAAACTTCTTCAAGATAAGTACAAAGTTTAAGGCTATTTTTTAAATAGTTCATAGTGGAAATGGAAAAGCTTAAGTTCTATACTCAAATAGAAATAAGTTGCAGTTCTGACATAACGCTTGGCTGTGTGACTTTGACACATTTTCTGAATTTTCTGGCCTCAGTTTCTCCTTCTAGAAAATACATTGAGCATGTTTTATAGCTCATAAGTTGTTCTATCAATGTCATTATTTTTTCTCTGGGATAATATTTTAATATTGCAAACATATTTTGTTTTCAAAACTTTTTGCTAATTTAGCAATAACTCGATTATATTTTTCCCAGTGTACCCTGGATACTAAATGTGAAGTCAGTCTGTGTATTTCTGTTTACTGCAGCACCTTCAATAACAAAAATTTAACACTTCTGGAATACTAATCCTATATGATACAAGTTGTGCATACTTTATCCAATATGCTTAGAACCAAAAATGTTTTAAATGTTTAGTTTTTTTGAAGTTTGGAATATTTACACATACATAATGAGATATTTTGAGGATGCGACCCAAGTCTAAACACAAAACTATTTATGTTTCATAGACAACTTATACACATAGCCTTAAGTTATTTTTAACTTTCCCTTGGAGACGCTGAATAAACTGTGTGTTGCACATTTGTGTTTTGATTGTAACCCGTCACATGAGATCAGGTATGGAATTTTCTGCTTGTGTTGCTATATCAGTGCTCAGAACTTTCAGATTTTGAAGCATTTTGGATTTCAGATTTTCAAATTAAAGATGTTTAACCTGCACATCATTGATACACATAATGAAGGTTGCACAGATAATTTAAGACATGCAAAAGGTATCAAACTGAGCACACCAGTGTGGCTAAAAAATTCAATGTGAAATGAGTAGGCTGGTGAGAAATCGAATTTCTAAAACTTCAAGTTTAATTTGAAATGATAACAGGCTTTATCAGGTTTGTTCTTTGCCTCAACTATCTGGATGAAATGCCTGTCTTCTACTAAACAGAAGAGTTAGCATTGGAAAATTTAGAAACTTTTCCTTGGGGAAAAATTAAAACAGAGCCCTTTTTTGTTTCAAAAAATAATTATTACAGAAACTTTTAAAATTGTGAATCCTTTAAGCAATTACAATAATTAGATTATGATCAAAGATAAATAGGATGGTGCTTTATTTAGCTTACCGTAATAAATACACTTATATACTATACATTCTGACTCTAGACACTGACTTTCCCAGCATCTGAAAGCTGTGAAATAATTTGTACAAGCGCCATATTAAATTCAGCCTATGATTTAGATAAGAAGTTGAAAATATTCCTTTGATTTAGTTAAGTTGTCATCATATCCTCCTGTATTTTACTATAGTTTTCTCTTCTCAGAAGCCATCTTCTAATCTTTTTTAGGTGAAAACAAAACAGGAAAAATTTGGAGACCCTATCTTGAGGATTATGGAAAGAAAAAGAACAGATTTTTTTAATGGACATATTTGTGATGATTGTAAGAGGATAATGAAATTACGTTTTTTGAGTTAGTGTATATTTAGATCTATGAATTCTAACCAAACACAGAGGTTTAAATAAATTCAGAAAATAAGTAAATAAAAAATTCAAGGAAAAGCACTAGGTTTTGATCAATGCACTTTGTTTTTTGAGATTAAGTCTTGCTCTGTTGCCCTGGCTGGAGTGCAGTGGTGCCATCTCAGCTCACTTCAACCTCTGCCTCCCAGGTTCCAGTGATTCTCCTGCCTCAGCCTCCTGAGTAGCCAGGACTGCAAAGGCATGATGCGACACTCAGCTAATTTTTGTATTTTTTAGTAGAGATGGGGTTTCACCATATTGACCTGGCTGTTCTCAAATTTCTGACCTCATGATCAGCCGGCTTCAGCCTCCCAAAGTGTGGGATTATAGGCGTGAGCCACCACACCCAATCAATGCGTTTTTTGTTAGGAATAATTGATAGAATTAGAACAAGTTTTAATTTGAAGTTGTTAAATGTAGAAACTTTTCTCTTGTATTTTCTTGTTAATCCCAAGGGGAAAAAATATATTTTGTAACTGAATATGAAAATATTGACTGGATTTATTTGTCTTCTCAGATTTTGTTTTTATTTTTTTACTTCCTCTAAACTCATAGTCCCTCTGTATTTCTAAGGAGAAAAAGAAGGATGATGATAAGTATTATTTTCCTCTGTTAAGTTATTGAGGCATGCCCCATGATACTATAGGTGGGAAATCATGTATTAAAATGTCATTTTCCCTTTTGCAATTGTTCTACGAACTATATATAGCTAAATTTACACTTGAAAAAATAAAAATTAAATGTTACTGTTATTAACAATAGAATAAAATAAGAGATATTATAATTATTTAAATCTCATTACATATCTGCTGAGTCCTTAATACTTAGTTCTGTAATACAGGTAATTTACATGTTTTGTGTGTGGTGAAAATGGAGTTACATTCTTCCTTTTTTATATCAATTAACTTCTTTGTTCCTGTGTATAAATTGAGTCATTTAATTCTCAAAATCTAGCTATGAATTAGGAACAATTTTTTTCCCATCTTAAAAAGGAGAAAAATGAGTTGCAGAGAGACTTCCACAACTAGTTGATACCAAAGCCAGTATTTGGAGTCTGGAATTTTGACTGCAGGATCCAATCTTTTATCCATTGCCTTATTCTTCCTAACACTTAATGGACCTTTCATAAAAAAATCAACTCAAAAAATGAGCAGGTTGCTAAGCATGAACAGGTAAAAAGCTGAATGCTGAAATGGCCACAATGTGTGATATTGAAGAATATCTTATTTTTCTGCTCCATTAGACTCTGAGACACTTATTTGCTGCTGAAGTGATCAAAGGAAAATCAGGAGCATTATTTGATTCTTTCTTAGGCTATATGTGTGCCTAAGACTGCTAATCACTACTGTAGATAGATACATGGATAATTTTCTTGGACTTGGAATAGCCCAAGTTAAGATGAAAAGACAAACATATACAGTTTACACATGAATAAGGAAAAAAAAAGTAAAATACATTATTAGTACACTCAGCTAAAAGATTTAGGAGATATTTTTGGGTAGAGGTGGGTTGACAGGGTAATGAGAGCATATAAGAGAAGCTACTGAGGACAGTTCATAAAACGATAAAAAGTAATTTAATAAATATTTCTGCAAATTATGAGTTTATTTTAATTTTGATTCATACAGTTGTCTCTTAGTATCTGTGAGGATTTTTTCCAGCAGTCCCATGAATACCAAAATTTGAGGATACTTGAGTCTCTTAAATAAAATAACATAGTATTTGAATATAACCCACACACTTCTATATTTTAAATAATCTCTAGATTACTTATTATTCTTATGACTTGCCTACATCATTTTATTCATGTGAATTCAATGTAGTACTCTACAGGCAGTAAATTCAAGTCTTTCTTTTTGAAACTTTGTTGATATTTTTATGAATGTTTTTAATCCAGGGTTGGTGATCCATAGTACAGAACTCACACATATGGAGTGCTGACTGTATATGTAAAAGACTAGAGTTCATAAGTTCTTTTAGTTCTTATAAATGTACTCTGATTTTGAACTATATGGGAACACACACACACATACACACACACACACACACACACACACAAATGCTCACGCATACACTCACAGGTTGAGAACTAGATATGATTATCTTTACTCTCAAAAACTTAGGTTTTTGCCTTAAAAACAACACTATAGCATACATCTTAGTGTCTTCTAAATACAAACCCTATTCTACATGGCATTACTGAGTGTATTAGTCCATTTTGCATTGCTCTAAAGAAAGTCTGAAACGGGATAGTTTATAGAGAAAAGAGGTTTATTTTGGCTCACAGTTTGCAGACTGTACAAGTGTGATGCTGGCATCTGCTTCAGGTGAGTTCTGAGGGAGCTTACCATCATGGAGGAAGGTGAAGGGGGAGCAGGTATGTCACATGGTGAGAAGGGGAGCAAGGAAGAGAGGAGGACATTCCAGGCTTTTTTAAACAACCAATTCTCATGTGAACAAATGGAGTGAGAATTCACTTAGTATCGTGGGAAATATACCAAGCCATTTATGAGGGACTCCTCGCCAGATAACCCAAACACCTTCTACCAGACCCCACCTTCAACACTAGGGATCACATTTTAACATGAGATTGGGAGAGGAAAAGCATCCAAACTATATCACTGAGCAGGGTTGATGTAATGTGTTGTTAAATGTACTGAAGGTAGAGTTCTCTAACTTCATGAGAGCAATCCTCATCCAAAATCCCATTTGACATCTACTTCAGACCAGATCAGTCTAGGCAGCCTTCCTCCAGAGAGATTTACATGGGCCTCTATCTCCACTTTTTTTTGCTTCTTGTTTTTTGAGACAAAGTCTCGCTCTGTCACCCTGGCTGGAATGCAATGGCGTCATCTTGGCTCACTGCAACCTCCGCTGCCTGGGTTCAAGTGATTCTTTTACCTCAGCCTCCAGAGTAACTGAGACTACAGGTGCATGGCACCATGCCCAGCTAATTTTTGTATTTTTAGTAGAGACAGGGTTTCACCATATTGGTCAGGCTGGTTTTGAACTCCTGACCTTGTGATCTGCCTGCCTCAGCCTCCCAAAGTGCTGGGATTACAGGTGTGAGCCACTGCGCCCCGCCCACTTTTTTTTTTATTTAATGCAGAACAATTTAGCTAAAGCTCATCTTTTTTAACACTAGGTCCCAGTTGAACCACTATATGGAAAGCTTCTGTAAGTTCTCTTATAATAATAATCATCCAACCAAATTAACTTGTTCCGTAAAAGCAAAAAAACTACAAACTACTAAAAAATTACATCTGGTCATATTAATATGTAATCATAAATTTAATACATAAATAAATATACACACAGATTGGTTTTCACAGAAATATATAAGTATATAGTATCTATTAATCAAAATAATTTCATTTTATGTATTTCAAGGCTTTTCCACATGATAACTCAAAGTTTTATGGTTATCTTTTGATTAAATAATTGATTTTATTGAAAAGGAATACTTAACATTTCAAATAGATCTACATGTCCTTCAGAATATGAAACAAATCTAAAATTATTTTTAGAAGTAATAATAACTCATTTTCTATAGATTAAAGCTACATTTGATTCACTGGTAGCTAATATTCAGTTATTTTAAAAATCAGAAATAAAAAAATCTATGGGTGAGTCTTTTCAAAGATAATATGCTAGTTTTTGTTTTCAACGCTTTTTGAAATAAAAATAATTTTTTGTTTGTTTGTCTGAGACAGTCTTGCTCTGTCACCCAAGCTGGAATGCAGTGGGACGATCTTGGCTTACTGTAACCTCCACCTCTCAGTTTAGGGGAATGTCGTGCCTCAGCCTCCTGAGTAGCTGGTACTACAGGTGTGCACTAACATGCCTGGCTAATTTTTGTATTTTCAGTAGCGATAGAGTTTCAGCATGTTAGCCAGGCTGGCCTCAAACTTCTGGCCTCAAGTGATTTGCCCACCTTAGCCTCCCAAAATGCTGCAATTACAGGCATGAGCCACCAAACCTGGCCAAAAATGATGATATCTTTAAGTAAGCCAAAATTAAAGAAAAGTTTTACCACATTCCATTGAACCCATCGATTTTCAGAAAGAATGGGCCAGATTAGCAAGCACATGATGAAAAAGCAACAGTGTTTTGTATTATTTAGGAAGATTGCCTGGTTCATTCCAAGAAAACCTTAAAACTTTTCAAATCTGTTTTTTATTGGAATATTTAACTGTGAATGGTATCTACTGAAAGTAATACTGAAAGAAACAGAATTATTTTTTCTTCCATTTTACAGAGGAGAAAATGGAGATGGAAAGAGTTTAAGTCACTCACACAATGTCACTCAGCCGCTGCGTAGCAACACAATAATGCTAATATGAGAACTACTGCACACATGCTCTAATGTAAAATATGACAAAATATCTGTTTTCCCATCAATGAGATAAATTCTTATAACCACCATTATATCACCTGCATTTTCACCAAGATGAGGGGAGGAAAATGAATAACATACAGGACTCTGCCATTTTAGCTCAGCAAATATACAGAAATTCATATATATCCTCTGAAATAAATATGTCTCTGTTTAAGCGCTATCAATTAAGCACCAAAGACACCTATGAATATTTCATTTGGAATATACCTTTCTAAATGAAGCCATGCCTGTTTCTCTGACTAGACCCAGTGTCTAAATTAAATCAAAATTTGCTTAACTCAGGGCTTAAAAAAAAAATCAATGGATTTTTTTTTCCAAAAGCCATCAAAAATACTATTTAGCGTTTTGAAAACAAGTTGACTTCATTTAAAAAAGAAATTTAAGTAGTTTTGTCGATATAGTCACAGAAAACAAAGCTGGTATTTTTAAAGCAGCAAAACACAGCTCTATATCACATAACGTTTTATACCTACTGTGTTATTTTATATATTCTCTTTCGTTCTCCTAAAAATGTCATTGATAGAGTGAGTGATTATCTGGCAGTTTTACATTTATAATTGACCAGTAATGAAAATGTAAATGTGAGGAAAAAATAAAAGATATTGTCAGATGGTGTTTAATTTATAGCTGAATTTTGTCATGTAATGTTCTATAATTGAAACAGTATTTGGAAGAAATGATCTTAGAAGAAATTCTTCCTGAGGGGATGCATATGGAGCATTATTCAAACTGCCTGTGTGGGAATTTTATTGGAAACAAATTATTTTAAGATTTTTATTAATATTAACCCTTCAGAACCACAAAAGTACTTTTATACTGATGATAACATTGAGCAGACAAAATGTCTGGTAATAACTTTATGCTTGAATGTAGTTCTGCTGTTAAGAATATGACACTGGGATGGGCAGGGTGATTCACGCCTGTAATCCCAGCACCTTGGGAGGCCGAGGCAGGCAGAACACTTGAGGTCAGAGTTCAAGACCACCCTGGCCAATGTGGCAAAACCCTGTCTCTACTTAAAATACAAAAATTAGCCAAGTGTGGTGGCTCATGCCTATAATCTCAGCTGCTTGGGAGGCTGAAGCCGGAGAATCAAAACCCTAGAGGCAGAGCCTACAATGAGGCAAGATCACGTCACTGCACTCCACCTGGGCAACACAGCAAGACTCTGCCTCAAAAAAAAAATAGGGCACTGAATAGGAGTTTTGTGTAAGTGTCCTTAATTTTTAACTCCATGTGGATTTTTTTATTATTATTATTATGCTTTAAGTTCTGGGGCACTTATGCAGAACATGCAGGTTTGTTACATAGGTATACACATGCCATGGTGGTTTGCTGCATCCACCACCCTGTCATCTACTTTAGGCATTTCTCCTAATGCTATCCTTCCCCAATCCCCCCACCCCCAGCTATTCCTCTCATAGACTACCCAGCCCCCCAACAGGCCCCAGTGTGTGATGTTCCCCTCCCTTTGTCCATGTGTTCTCATTGTTCAACACCCACTTATGAGTGAGAACATGAGGTGTTTAGTTTTCTGTTCTTGTGTTAGTTTGCTGAGAATGATGGTTTACAGCTTCATCTATGTCCTTGTAGAGGACAGGAACTCATCTTTTTTTCTTGCCACATAGTATTCCATGGTGTATATATGCCACATTTTCTTTATCCAGTCTATCATTGATGGGCATTTAGGTTGGTTCCAAGTCTTTGCTATTGTAAAGCAAATAAACATACACGTGCATGTGTCTTTACAATTTTTTTTAAAGTAGAAATATAGGCAAAACAAACAAAAACAAACATCCAGAGCCTTTAAATCTTAGGCTAATAATCTCCCAAAGGCCTTCAGTATACCTCCTAATGTCACCTAGTACCACGTGTTAGAAAATTCCAGAACTTAGATTTGAGTGAGACAGAGGAAAGCTTGTAAATGGATTCTTAGGAAAGTCATGAAAGGAAAGGAACTGAAATCAAAAACGCTCTGCTGCCTGTCAGTTTACAGATGAAACATAAAGGCTACTGGCCTCCTAAAGTCCTCATTTGCTTTTGTTGTTATGTTTGTTCTTAATATATATATTACCTTATACTAAAACTCTGCATTATTTTAGCTCCTTAATGGACTTATTATTCTGTGCTCTACTGTGCTTTTTGTAGATAAGGAGATAAACATTTTTTTTGGGAATTGAAACATATACTGGACAAAAAATAATATTTTAGAACTCTAGTTTAGGGAAAAATTATTGTGATGAAAGCTTCCTTCTAGGCTACATTGACCCATGTGCCTTAACCTTTGTCAAATAAGTTACAGCCAGAAAAGTCACAATAATTCTACATTGAACATAAAAACTGGTTTCTCAATTGGTGAGGTCACAGTAAATCAAAACAAAATAGCTAAGGTCACTGGTTTATTTCCACTGTACTCTTAATTCCATCCAGCAGCCATAGATTTGTACCTTACCCTTGGAAAGTAGTTCTGAAAATGAGAATATTTGTTTTCTTATATTTGGGGAATGGGGTAGGAGAGTATAAATGGAAATGTAAAAATAGATCACTAGTCTTTCACTAAAACAAAGAAAAGTAAAAAGAGAAATAAAGAGCTGCAGTATCTACAGAGGATATCAATGAGTATCACCCAAAGAACTCTATACAAAGGTGTTTTCAAAAAACTAATCCTTTACTTGAAACATACAACACAATTGCAATTAGAAAGTGCCTTAGACCCCAAAAGATAGGGGATTCAGTGTGCTTCTCATCCTGGGACAGCATGAACAGAATAAATGAATGTTTATACACGCAGCTGTTTGACAGGGATCCCAATTTTGCTAAAACCAGCATTTTGTATGGATCAATAATTAATATTTTTCTGACTCAGTTTACTCAACACTCTAACAATTATTTTGGAGAAGTTTATTTTCAAGGTTCCAATGAGACCTAAGGTATGATTTTAGTTTCTATTTATTTATTTATATTTAATCTTACTTTATTTTATTTTTTTATTTTGCAGGGTGTATCATATTTTTTATTCTTTTTTTTTTATTATGCTTTAAGTTCTGGGGTACATGTGCATAACGTGAACAACAACCACGTGATTATCTCAATAGGTGCAGAGAAGGCCTTCAACAAAATTCAACAGCCCTTTATGCTAAAAACCCTTGGTAAACTAGGTATCAATGAAATGTATCTCAAAATAATAAAAGCTATTTACAACAAACCCAAAATCATACTAAATGGGCAAGAACTGGAAGCATTCCCTTTGAAAACTGGCACAAGACAAGGATGCCCTCTCTCACCACTCCTAGTCAACATATTATTGGAAGTTCTGGCCAGGGCAATCAAGCAAGAAAAAGAAATAAAGGGTATTCAATTAGGAAAAGAGGAAGTCAAATTGTCTCTATTTGCAGACAACATGATTGTATATTTAGAAGATCCCGTCTTCTCAGCCCCAAATCTCCTTAAGCTGATAAGCAACTTCAGCAAAGTCTCAGGATACAAAATCAATGTGCAAAAATCACAAGCATTCCTGTACACCAATAACAGACAAACAGAGAGCCAAATCATAAGTGAGCTCCCTTTCACAATTGCTACAAAGAGAATAAAATACCTAGGAATACCACTAACAAGGGATGTGAAGGACCTCTTCAAGGAGAACTGCAAACTACTGCTCAAGGAAATAAGAAAGGACACAAACAAATGGGAAAACATTCTATGCTCATGGTTAGGAAGAATAAATAAATGGCCATACTGCCCAAAGTAATTTAGAGATTCAGTGCTATCTCCATCAAGCTACCATTGACTTGCTTCACAAAATTGGAAAAAAAAAAAAAACCAAAAAAACTTAAACTTCATATGGAACCAGAAGAAAGCCCGAATAGCCAAGACAATCCTAAGCCAAAAAAAAAAAAAAAAAAAAAAAGCTGAAGGCATTATGTTACCTGACTTCAAACTATGTTACAAGGCTACAGAAAACAAAACAGTATGGAACTGTACCAAAACAGAGATGTAGACGAATGGAACAGAACAGAGTCCTCACAAGTAATGCCATACATCTACAACCATCTGATCTTTGACAAACCTGACAAAAACAAGCGATGGAAAAAGGATTCTCTATTTAATAAATGGTATTGGGAAACTGGCTAGCCATATCCAGAAAGCTGAAAGTGGGTCCCTTCCTTACAACTTATACAAAAATTCACTCCAGATGAATTAAAGATTTAAACATAAGACCTAACGCCATAAAAACCCTAGAATAAAACCTAGGCAATATCATTCAGGACATGGGCATAGATAAGGACTTCATGACTAAAACATCAAAGCAATGGCAGCAAAAGCCAAAATAGACAAATGAGATCTAATTAAACTTAAGTGCTTCTGCACAGCTAAAGAAATTGTCATTAGAGTGAACCAGCAACCAACAAAATGGGAAAAAAAAAATTGCAATCTACCCATCAGACAAAGGGCTAATAACCAGAATCTACAAAGAATTTAAAATTTGCAAGAAAAAGACAACCCCATCAAAAAGTGGGCAAAAGATATGAAAAGATACTTCTCAAAATAAGACATTCATGCAGCCAACAAACGTGAAATAAAAAGTTCAGCAGCACTGGTCGTTAAGAGAAATGCAAATCAAAACCACATTGAGATACCATCTCACACCCAGTTAGAACGGCGATCATTAAAAAATTAGGAGACAACAGATGCTGGAGAGGAGGTGGAGAAATAGGAACACTATCACACTGTAAAATTATTTGATTTCTTTTGTTGAGGAAAAACAAGACTTATACAGAACTAAATTATTATGTTAACTAAATATTTGGAAAGCAAAACTGCAATTTTTATCTTGACACCTCTAAATTTTTTGTACTAGGAAAAGAAAAAGATCAATGATGATCTTAACACAGATAACACTCCAGTCTCCTTAGCTTAGCTACTGATCATATCACACATTAATTTTTTTAAAAACGGGATTAAAAGAAGCTATTCTGCATCAGATTTTTAGATGATTTCAATACATGAAAAAGATCCTAATTTAATACTCTCTATCAAAAATATCTGAATTTTGTAAAATATCCATATTTTTGTGAAATAGAATGAGGTATATTTCTGGAATAAATTATATGTTTATTCATAGACAATTAGTAAGTATATCTTATTATTATATTATTAATTCAGCAATTAGGTCATAACTTGGCTGATACTAACACTTATTAACTATTTTATATTTTACAAACATTCTTTGTTTTTAATCTATGTGGCATTCCTCACACAATATGCTTACAAAAATTTACCTAGATACGGATTCACGGTATCACCAAAAGTTAGAATTAGCACAATGAATCATATGAAAACATAAATTAGCCTGTAGAAAGCTAACATGTCCTGACAAAGAATGTTATTTGTCCTTCAAGAATTTGTAAAACCAAAAAATAATTTAAAAAAAAGAAGAATTCATGAACCCTTGATAATACTTGTGGTATTTGGCAATAATCTATAAAATTTATAATCAAAATAATTATGTTAAAATCATTTTTACAGTCTGTGATTTAATGGGAGTTTATCAGAAAATGTTTGAAAATACCATTTTGCTATAATAAAATATGAGACATAATTATTTCAGTTGTGTTAAACTAATTATTATTTTATATACAATTAAACATTTTATATTTATATATGGCAACTTCATATAGTTGGGAGATAGTTTATTATTTAGATTTACTTTTCATCAAAGTGGCAATTGCTGTAAATATTTTGTTTAAATTTAAATTACCTTTGATTTTATTCTAACTTTTTTTAAAATTTAATATTAAATGTGCAAACTTAAGCCTCAATCCTAATATGGTATATTTCTAATATATAATGCTGACATTTTAAAATAATTCAAATTATAGTAGTTATGCTTAACATTCAAAACCTACCATCTAACAAGCCAAAATTGCTCATTCCCACATAACATTACCCAGGAGCCAACTACCATTGCTAAGAAGAATCCAAGCGCAGAAATTTCTCATCTCAATGAATTTGCATATAACTTCAAATATCATTCTTATTTAAATTTTCAAATTAGGTTTTAGCTAAAAAAACATTGACTAGAAAGTACTCAAGTGAAAAATGTATGGTTTGCAAAGTGCTTAGGAAGACAGGCAGAAAACTCTGAAGATACAAACTTCTGAGTGAGCAGCACAGCAGTGGTGATTTAAGCATGAAAATATGGATGGCCTCTTCTAAAGTGGTATTGTGTAATACATGAATTAATGAAACAGTCATATGCACTGTTAAAAGTAAGGTAAAAGATAAATTCAACATATGTGCAGTATGAAAAAATAAGAAATGTTTTAAAGTCATAAAAGAAACATTTGTAAATATTTTGGTTGTCCCAAAACTAATTCCATCCTTAGCTGGGGTCTAGTAGGGCAACTCCACTTTGCAGTTGGAATTATTCTCCCTTTTTCTCCTATAACACAAATGTATAATCCATTAACAAATCTTCTTACATCTAGCTCCAAAATATATCTATCTATTTCTGATCAACTCATCCAAATGCCATCTTCTATTTGGACAAACCTCTTGGTTGGTCTTCTAGATTGCTCTCTCTCACTCCTGCCTTTGCTACAGTCTGATCTCCACTGGGTAACCAAAATGATCTTTTTCAAGTGATGTGTTTTCTCTCTCCGAGACCTCCAAGAGCTTCCCATCTCAATCAGAATAAACTGCCAGGACACACCAGGCCCCAGAAAGTCTGTCTTTTTGGTGCCAGTACTCATCTCATTGCCTGACTCTCTGTCATTGATTTACTGATTTTCAGTCATTGTGTTAATAGTCCTTGCTATTTCTCAAAAACTAAGCGTATTTCTATCTCAGGAAATTTTCACTTGCTGCTTCCTCTGCTCATGTGGTACTTGCTATGTGTCTGCAGATGGCTGACTTTGTCATTCCATTCAGTTCTGCTCAAGCATCACCTTGTCAAGGACTCCTTCCCTGAGCATGCTATATGAAATGGCGTATCCCTACCAGTCTCTCCTGATCTCCTGTATGTGTTTCCTATTGCTGCTGTAACAAAATACCTCAAATTTGGTGGCTTCAATAACACAGATTTATTATCTGCTGCTTTGTGGACCAGAAGTCCTACATGGGGTGGAAGTGTGGTTCACCGGGACTAAAATCAAGTATCACCAAAGACTGCATTCCTTTCTGTGGACTCTGAGCATGTGTTCTCTTGCATTTTGCAGCTTTTAGAGACTGGCCACAGTTCTCGACTCCTCCATCAAAAAGTCAGCAGCAGTGTGCTGAAAGTCCTTCTTATGCTATCGTCACTCTGGTTCTCTTCTTCTGTCTTTATTTTCTGAACTGAGAAATGTTCTTTGCTTTAAAGACTTCTGTGATTATATTGGGCCTTACAGAATTATGCAAAACAAAACAACAACAACAGCAAAAACTCATTGGATCTCAAGTTTGTTAGTGTTTGTTTTTTTTTGTTTGTTTGTTTTTTTGAGATGGAATCTCACTCTGTTGCCCAGGTTGGAGTGCAGTGGCATGATCTTGGTTCACTGCAACCTCTGCCTCCCGGGTTTCAGCGATTCTCCTGCCTCAGCCTCCAGAGTAGCTGGGACTACAGGCATATGCCACCACACCTGGCTAATTTTTGTATTTTTAGTAGAGATAGGGGTTCACCATGTTGACCAAGCTGATCTCGAACTCCCGATCTCGTGATCCTCCAGCCTCAGTCTCTCTCAAAGTGCTGGTATTACGGGTGTGAGCCACCACATCCGACTAAGATTTTTAACTTAAATCTGCAACATCACTTTTGCTATGTAAGTTACACATTCACAGATTTCAGGGATTAGGATGTGGATATCTTGGGGGCCACTATTCTGCCTACCGTCCCCTGCTTCATTTTTACTTATAGCTCAGATCACCATCTGTTGTATTATATATTTCTTTGCTTGCTGTCTATCTCTCCTTAGTCAAAAGCAATTTTCTCAAGAACAGATCTTTGTATATTGTGTTTACTGATGCACACTCAAGGCCTGAAGTAGTACTTGAGATTTAGGAGGCATTAAAGAAATATTTGATCAGTGAAGAAATGTCAGGTGTATTTAATAACTAAAACATATTTGTGATCAAGGATAGTAGATTCAATATTGTAAACAATAAATAGGGCTCAAGAAATTTGTGCTTTTGTTTGGTATAAGAACAGAATTAAAGCAGGTGTAGCAAAATAATTTGTATCATATGTTTCTTAGTATAGCAATCTGTCTGCAAACCACATCTTCCATATTCACACAAGGAAGGATAGGATAAGTAAAGAAAAGAAAACCAAATATTGTACTGAAAGTTTAGAGCCAGAAGAAATTTACATTTTTTATAAAAAGAGAAAACTGGCCAGGCATGGTGGCTCACACCTGAAATTCCAGCACTTTGGGAGGCTGAGGTGGGAGGACTGCTTGCAGCCAGGGGTTCAAGACCAGCTTGGAAAATATAGCCAGACCCTCACCTTTAAAAAAAAAATCAGAAAACACAATAGTATATTACCTTTAAACTAAATTAACCTCTTGACAAATATTTCAAAGTATGTATGGGGAAAAGGGGTTATAAAATGCAAACATTTCCTACTAAGAGCATTGTACATCAATGCCTTCAGCTGAAAAGTGTTAACACTCATTCAGATAATTATCTGAATGCATTCCCTTCTGTATTGTCTTAAATTTAACTCGATTGTTATTTAACTTTTGGCTCAACATTATATTTTTGATGGATTGCACATAAACATTTTTTTTTCCTATTGATCAGCTTCAAAGAGGCACAAGCAACCTCACCTGCACTATAGACTGTAAGCATGAAGGTGAACACAGAGGATAAAAGGTGATCATCATTGTAGATATTTTCAAAGCTCTGGTAATAATTACCTGCAATTCACTTCCCCTCATGATACCACATAGCTGTTTATGTGTGACTATATATTGTACTAAATTTAAAAACATCCACATATGATGTATGATTCATATTGCTGTATCAACACTACTGAAACAAGAGACATTCCCACTTTCTAATCTTTGTTTGGCTACGTTATCAATCTCTTTATTTTGTCAGTGTCTTTGTCAATTATTCATGTATAATTTTCTTGTTGAAGAAAATTTAGAAAAAAATAAAAGTTAATTAAAAGATTATGCACACTTTAGAGACAAAGATAGAAGCACTTAAGAATGTATGTGGGGGCCAGGCACTGTGGCTCACGCCTGTAATCCCAGCTCTCTGGGAGGCCAAGGTGGGCAGATCATAAGGTCAGGAGTTCGAGACCAGCCTGGCCAACAAGGTGAAACCCCGTCCCTACTAAAAATATAAAAATTAGCTGTGTGTGGTGGTGCATGCCTGTAATCTCAGTTACATGGGAGGCTGACTCAGGAGAATAGCTTGAAACCAGAAGATGGAGGTTACAGTGAGCTGAGACGGCACCACTGCCAGCCTAGGTGACCAGAGCAAAACTCCATCCCAGCACTTTGGGAGGCCAAGGTGGGTGGATCACCTGAGGTCGGGAGTTCCAGACCAGCCTGACCACATGGAGAAACCCAGTCTGTACTAAAAATACAATATTAGCCTGGCGTGGTCGCGCATGCCTGTAATCCCAGCTACTTGGGAGGCTGAAGCAGGAGAATTGCTTGAACCTGGAAGGCAGAGGTTGCAGTGAGCTAAGATCGCACCACTGCACTCCAGCCTGGGCAACAAGAGTGAAACTCTGTCTCAGAAAAAAAAAAAAAAAAAAGATGAAGAAAAATATATGTGGGGCTTTAGGATCAAATGGTGGGTTAGAGGACCATAAACTCCTATTTTAGTATTCTACCTTATTCTCCATCCTAGTTTCAGGAACAAAGTAGCCCCTGATTATAGTGACAACCACCTGTGCCAAGCCAGGACTTGAAGTTTCCAGTGATGAGCCCAAACCCGGAGAACTCTTTATCCTGGTCCTGCAATTCAAACTCAGTTCCTTCCCACTATTTTCTAGGGCGCTGCAGCTTACCCCTGGACTGCAGGTCACTGTTTGCTAATCTCTCCTCTCAACTCTAGTGCAAGATGGAAGGAGCCAAATGGATTAATATCAGAATGGTCATGAACTTATTCAAAAAATAGCAAATATATCTAAAAGGCCCAGGAAGGGAGATGTGAGCAGGAAAGTTCAGCTCAAGGTGGAGATGCAGAAGGGAATTTTTTTTTTTGAAAAATAAAAAAGTAATAATAGTAATAATATTTAACATACTTTAATAGTTATAATGCTCTATCATGTCTGTGCAAATACTTTGATAAGTTTTATGGTTATTATGTTATTTGATATAAGCATTGAGATTAAAAGTCACTGACAGTTTTGCATCTTAAATTTATCCCACTGTTTGGAATTCTATGTTTATCACTTAGTCATTTGGTTAAATGATGCTGTTCTCTTGCTTTTCTTAAATATTGGTCATTTTCTTTTTAGTTTGGAGAAAGAAAATTTTACTATACTACAATGATGACCACTAACAAAAATGAAATTGATAAAATGCGCACTTTGAAAAATTCCATCTCTGGAGCGGTATTTACAGAAACCAGCTCAGGATTTTTACAAGTGATCCTTATGATTTAATGTATTTTGCTCTTAATTTTTTTTTTTTTTTTGAGACGGAGTCTCGCGCTGTCCCCTGGGCTATAGTGCAGTGGCATGATCTCGGCTCACTGCAATCTCCACTTCCTGGGTTCAAGCAATTCTCCTGCCTCAGCCTCCCAAGTAGCTGGGACTAGAGGTGTGCATCACCATGCCCAGCTAACTTTTTTGTATTTTTAGTAGAGGCGGGGTTTCACCATGTTGGCCAGGATGGTCTTAATCTCCTGACATCATGATCTGCCCGCCTCGGCCTCCCAAAGTGCTGGGATTACAGACGTGAGTCACCACGCCCAGCCTGCTCTTATTTTTTAATTTAGTATTTTATACAAGACAGAAATTGAATTGCTATTGATTTTGACAAATTGCCCGCATTTTGCTTTTGATTGGGTAATTTTTATAAAGACTTTTAATTCATTTGTTTTAATTTAGTATAAGAAATGAAAAACGTTAAGCAACTATACTTAGCTTGAGATCTTGTATCTAGTTGAATAGTTACTATATCAATTAAGTAATGAAATTTAAGATAAAGTTTTATCTAAAAATAAAATCCTTCTAAATCAGAATATTTATTTTGCATCTCAGTTTAATTGTGAGCTGAATCAAATTATGTTAAAAAAATCAAAATACTTGATTAATCTTGGTGACTTTTCAGCCATAGTATTTTGATGCAGAGACCATGGTATTAGAAAAGAATAAGTCTGCTAAAAATTAAAGAAACAGTAGCATAATTTCTTGTATAAATGAACTATTTAAACACAGATTTTTTTCTCCCTATGGTTTTACTGAAAGATGGTTTGATACCAAATAATAAACATATATAGTTCAATAATTGTTTTGTTTTTATTTCATTTTGCTGGTGCTAAAAATTTGACAAAAAGCTGGCAAAGATTAAAGTACTTTCACAGGGGCTCTGTAGATATAACCTTTGGTGCATTGTAATAATTGAGGTCTATTATGGACTTTTCTTTTCCTTTCTTTTCTTTTCTTTTGAAACTGAGTCTCACTGTCACCCAGGCTGGAGTGCAATGGTGGGATCTTAGCTCACTGCAACCTCCACCTTCTAGGTTCAAGAGATTCTCCTGCCTCAGTCTCCTGAGTAGCTGGGATTACTGGTGTGTGCCACCACACCCGGCTAATTTTTGCATTTTTTGGTAGAGACGGGGTTTCACCATACTGGCTAGGCTGGTCTCGAACTCCTGACCTCGTGATCAGCCCATCCCGGCCTCTCAAAGTGTTGGGATTACAGGCGTGAGCCATTGTGCCTGGCCTTGTTATGCTCTTTTCTAATGTGTTAGAGGATGAGTAAGATCTTCTAGGACAACTAGAAGAGTATGTATATGCAAGATATATCTAATAATTTGGTTATCTATCATGTAGTGGTTACAGATATTTGCACCAATGAAATCTCTTGGCCAATTAGGTGTTAGGAGGGTAGGATTCAAGTGTTACCGGGCAATACACAAAATGATTTCTTCTAAAAGTCAGTGGAGTAAATGGCATTCCTATCGTGTTTCCTAAAATGTTTCCTATTTTACCCTAGGCTTCATTTAATCAAAGAAGCTTCTCTGACCGTCTTTTCAGCTTCTCCCTCTGCATTCTTCCCATTTAGGTTAAGACTTTCATAAGCTGTAAAAGAATCAAGTGCCTTCCTTTAGGGCACATAGAACGATGTACAATTATATACTCATTTATACGATTAAATGATTCTTTTCTTTTGCTCACGTGTGAACTTTGTGAGGGTGAGAAATGAATAAGATACTGATTTCCATTATATCCCCAGTGCTAAGCAGAATATCTGGCATATTCAATAAATAGCTGGAGAATAAATAGCTGAATACATAAAAGAACAAAATTTTACCTGCTGATTTCATGGAAACCTTAGGCCACTGCCTTGACACAAGAGATCAAATGATTCATAGAGAAAAGCCCAGCTTAATAGGAGTCAAGCACACTTTATTGTCCTTGTTTACTAATGACAAATGGGTTTATCAATGTTGTTTGTCTGTTAAATGTCAACATTGATTACTGTGCAAACATTCACCTGTGAAGAACCTTTTTGGTCCATGGGGCCATCCTACTGCATTGACATTATCAGCCACGAAAAAGAAGACAGGCTACAAAATACTGTGTCCCAATGCAAAATGAAAACATGGAGCCCTTTGCTAAAAAATTTAGGAAATTCTAGAATGTAGTATCAGTGCATTAAACCAACAAAGGGCCTTTTGGAGCATGAGGCCCTATACAACTATACAAGGTGCCCATTTCTGAAGCTAAACCTGTCAATAAAGAGGAAGACATTTTTAGTTTCCTTTAGTTTTAGAATCTGACTTTATAAAACTTCTTTTCCTTCTTCTGTTTCCTCTCCTTGCCTTAATTCCCTCTTTTTTTTCTTTTGTAATGTCACACTAAGGATTACACAGGGGAGGTATTGTTACAAGAGGGACTGGGGAAAGGGCAGATATTTGTATGCAAAGCAAGCTACCATCATCAATTGGAGATTATTAGAAAGGAGTAAAGAGCCCCTCCTCCTTCTGGTCTGTTCTCTTGGCAACTCCTGCAGGACTCTGTATTATCAACATACTGCTAGGATGGAACACCACAACCCAGGAGTTTTCACTGCCATCCTTCCCCCCAGGATGCTGACTGCTGAAATGAAAACTGAAGCGGCTGACATTCATCAGAGTTGTAGTACTCTGTTTTGAAACCTCGGAGTAACTGAATCTACATTCATCACACACTGCAAATTCCTTCCTTCCTTTTTTTCCTTTCATTTACTTTTGTGTATCACTTGTCTTCATTTGTCTCTCTCATCACATGGTTCAATCCTTATTTAGTCAGGACCGTGATTATAGCTGTCCTCCACAATCTCATAAATAGCATAATGCTTGCAGTGATTCTGCATATGATATATATATGTGTAAAAATAAGTGATTGCATAAACATATCTCTCATATATGAACCGGCAGTTTTAATTCAGAGGTGCTTTCTTTTCTAAATTGAAGCAATCATTGTAGGGCAAGGGTTCTCAAATTTTTGTTCCCAGAATCATCTTGAGACTTTTGAAAGCACAGAATGTTGATCACTCTCACGGTATGAATGAAAGTCTCAGACCTACTAAATCAGAAACTGTGAGAGTGATTCAGCTTCCAGGTGAGGCTAGTGCTTTCTTTCCTGAACTACATTTCTAGAACCATTGTTCCAGGTCATAAAATTGATTCTGGAGGTAGAATATTCATGTTCTTTTGAATTTTCCTAAGTATTGGGGTGGCCACATGCTGAGTATAGGTGAGCTTCCAAGCAGACACATTGAGGCAAGATTAACAACTGACTGCGAATGAATGACAGAGTTGGAGATTGACTGCCTATAGCGGGAAGATGAGCGGTATTCCACAGAGCTTGCATATTCTTGGTGGGATATTTCTTTCTGCCTGGGCTCCAAGTTAAAAGTAAAAGGGTTGTCAAAGACATTTAGACAGGAGGAAAGGAGAGAGGTAAGGTTAGGAAGGGTGAAAAGTGATTAAAGAATAGAACTTTGAAAACTAAAATTTCATCTCACTCTCTTTCTCACTATTTAAATGACAAAATGGAAAGAACAATAAATTCAGTAGCTTAAAGAGCAAAGATTGACCAGGTACAGTGGCTCACGCCTGTAATCCCAGCACTTTGGGAGGCTGAGGTGGGCAGATCACTTGAGATCAGGAGTTTGAGACCAGCCTGGCCAACATGGTGAAACCCCATCTCTTCTAAAAATACAAAAAAAATTAGCTGGGCGTGGTAGCCTGTGACTGTAACCCCAGCTACTCGGGAGGCGGAGGCAGGAGAATCGCTTGAACTGGGAGGCAGAAGTTGTGGTGAGTTGAGATCATGCCACTGCACTCCAGCCTGGAAGTCAGAGCGAGACTCCATCAAAAAACAACAAAAAACAAAGATTACTGTGTAGGGAACAAAATCTTAATTTCGTGATTGTTTTTTAGTTGATGTAAGATTATAAAAAAAAAAAATGAATCTACTTTGTACCTTTGTCCTGAGTGAAAGTGAATTGAGAGTTAAATATAAGAATGATGATAGTTTTATTAAACATACTTCCTACTCTATTTGATAGGCTGACTGAATAGATACTTTGAAATCTGAATTTCTTACCTAATATTCTCACCCTCAGCCTCCCATTGCCTTATGGAACCTATAGCCTGTCCAGCCATACATTGCTGTTGTGATCAATGTGGTTGTGGTATTTTGAGAGAATTAGTGGCTTTTTAATGTTCAGCCCATGTCAGGATCAATTTCCGACTGGAGGAATGGTCAAATATAAACCCTTCGTGGTCTAGGTGTATGACATACAGTCAGAAGAGGAGAAGGAGATACAGTTTCTAATAAGGAATCTAGAACACACATTGCATAAAATGAAGTGGGATCCTGTGAGACAATTTTCCGTATGTTTCTATACTACATCCTTTTTTTTCTGAACTGTCTTAAGGACATTGACATAAGAACAGTCTTGTATAATATAGTGTCGCCATTAGAACAGATGAAAGGTTTGCATATTGTACTGTGAATGTTGCAGGTACCAAGGTAAAATCTCTTTTGTCAGACCCAGACAAAATAGAGCCAGTAGGACCCAAAGGAGAGGAGGTGTATGCTTACATGCCTGAGAGAATATATGGTACATATACACTGTGGAATACTATGAAGTCATAAAAAAGAATGAGATTATGTCCTTTGCAGGGATACGGATGAAGCTGGAGACCATCATCCTTAGAAAACTAACACAGGGACAGAAAACAAAAGACTACATGTTTTCACTTATAGGTGGGAGCTAAACGGTGAGAACACATGGACACATAGAGAGCAATAATACACACTGGGGCCTTTTGGTGGCAGAAAGAAGGAAGAAGGAGGATCAGGAAAAACAACTAATGAATACTAGGTTTAGTATAGGGATGATGAAATAATCTGTACAACAAATCCCCATGATACAAGTTTACCTAGGTAACACACCTACTCTTGTACCACTGAACTTAAAAGTTAAAAAAAAAATACTGTTTACAAGGACTTTCTAAAACAAACAACCCTCATAAGAAACTCTTCATGCATCTCCTGCTTTGCTGGGATTATCACTAGACTAGGACTGCAGTAATTCAGATAAGATGTTCTGGGAAGGAGACTTGCCCAGTTACCAATAGCATTTCAATATGTGAACTGACATCGCTGGGTATGAACCTCTAGAACCAATGAACTCTCTTTCTAAGCAGCCTACATAAATCTCTTTTATTAAAAAGCCCCCTTCACCCTTCATTCACCCTCACTTACTGTACCAGGGGCTTGCTAGTCCATGCATTCTGGATTGTAATCTTTATAACTTAATCCTGAGTAAACCAAACACATTTAAAGATAATTTCCTCTGGAGTCTTCTTTTTTTTTTTTTTAAAGTTGACAGCATAATAAAATAGAGACAAGGACTTACTAGGGAAAAAAATTCAGACAGTATTGCTCACAAACCATTATAGTAAAATGCTGGGTTTCCCTAGCTGTGGTCCCTCAGCTAATATGCAGCCCCATTCTATATGCAATATCTGCTTGAGCCCATCTCAGCTATGGCCCCTATGGGATACTAGGGGGGAAAGAAAACTGTCACAAATATGATAGTCATGCTGCTTCCTGTACCCTCTGTCTCTTACTTAGAAGTTTCCTAACTTCTGTCAGCATCCATGAAACTGGCAAGGTGATTTGCTGGTTTACATGTAGGTAAGACTCTCATAGAAGTAATGAAATAATATTTTAAGAGTGAAGAAATAAAAATTATAATTATAGTTTGGTGTTTTATAATATATATTTACTTAAAAATATTTATTTAAAAATATTGCCTTTTATTAGGAAGCTGCTAAGAATTCTTAGAATGGCTTTTCAGAATGAGAATATTGATTAAAACACTACTTTTAGCACTAAGGCCTAGTTTTTCATTAAAATTACAGCCTAAATAAAGTATAAAAAGATTGTATCTATGTTCACTAAATGCAATTAAAAATACACTAGGTTATGATTTATTTGTCACTTTTTTATATGAAAGATTTTAATAAAATTCACTTCCTCAGGCATAAAGTTATATCACAACCAAACAATGTACAATTCATCCCTGATTATTTTCACTTAGCCAATGTTTCAAAATTTAAACTAGGCCACTGACCTTATTTAGGCATGGATTGAAGTAGTCAGTTTGAGTAAGAATTAAATTTTTAATCAATGTAAGAATTATTCAATCTACTTTTTATCAGTTTTCCTATGAAAATAGCATTCAATTTACTTGTAAATCTTTTCACATGTAATTAAAATTTTTTTAACATTAAAAATAGGAAAGAGATCATGCCGTGTGATTCAGGTTTTATCTAAAAAAGCATAGGAGTAAAGATAATTTTTCTTCCCCTCTGAAGGTCTGAATCTGCTGCAATGAACTAGCAATGGACAGATTAACAGGAGAAAGACATAAAAATTTATTAACTTGCATAAGCACAGGAGCCATATAAAATATGAGACTCAAGGAAGGTCCAGATGGTTGAGGCTTAAATAGCATAGGGGAGAAAGAAATGAGAGATGAAGGCATTTGTGAGGGGTAGCAAACGACGTTCAGGGGAAATGAATGAGTCCAAAGAATAGACAATGGACTGGGACAAAGCTCCTCTGAGTTCTGGGAGAAGCAGTGAAAAAGCAAGAGGCAGAACTTCACTGTTATCAAAGGTTGTACTTTATACAGATAAAGTGTCCCAGGTAATCTTTCTGAGAGGCTCTCAGAAAAACAGGAAAATTCTGTCTGGGCATAGCTACAACTTTCAGTCTTTTCTCTAGTGGGGTGGTTCATCTTTCTTGGACATTTTATGAGATTCCTAGGGAAGGGATCTTAAGACAATTGCATTGCTTATGGAAGAAGCTTTCCTCAGTTAGATAAAGGAAGTTTCAGAGAGAGCCCTTGAGGGGGAATAACAAGAGAAGGTTAAGAAGTCTTTGGTTCTGAGGCAGTTTCTAAGACCACCTAATTTCCTTTCATTGAAACATGCTCAGTATACTAAAGCACCACAGTTTGGGACACTGTTCTCTGCATTCTCCAAAAAGTCAAGAAAGCAAGCAGTAACTTTTATACCAAAAGCACACAGAGCATGGTGACTTATAAAGAGGAGGGGGCATGAGGACAAAAATAAATTTAAGATCACATGTTCTTTAATTAACTCTTGATTGTTTGTCAGGATGATTACATGTTTAAAAACACTACCTGATACTTCATTTGTTTCCCAGGATTCATTCTCCCTTTTTCCACCCTCAAGTTATAGGACATAAGAAATGTTGAGATATGGTTAAGTAGAAAAGTATCAGTCACAGTTCAGTTGTAGATAACAGAAACCACTCTAACTATTTTAGACGAATAATAACAGTTTAGTTTTGAATGATGTGTGGTTAACAACCTAACTCGAAACAGAAGAACTAGATGAAGACAAAAGTGCTTCTAGCTCCCAGAATCACACATTCATTTGCCATCCTTCAAAAAGCTCCCAATACTGCCCCACATAGTAACTGCAAAACCATGCTTTCTCAGCTGCTATCCATGGTAGCAAAATGAATACACTGCATTTTGCCTTTCTTATTTAACTGTTTTTTTTCTTTCTCTTTCTTTCTTTCTTTCTTTCTTTCTTTCTTTCTTTCTTTCTTTCTTTCTTTCTTTCTCTTTCTTTCTTTTCTTTCTTTCTTTCTTCTTTCTTTCTTCCTTCCTTCCTTCCTTCCTTCCTTCCTTCCTCCCTCCCTCCCTCCCTTCCTTCCTTCCTTCCTTTCTCTCTCTCTCTCTCTTTCTTTCTTTCTTTCTTTCTTTCTTTCTTTCTTTCTTTCTTTCTTTCTTTCTTTCTTTCTTTTTGAGACAGAGTTTCACTCTGGTTGCCCAGGCTGGAGTGCAACGGCTGGATCTCGGCTCACTGCAACCTCTGCCTCCTGGGTTCAAACGATTCTCCTGCCTCAGCTTCCTGAGTAGCTGGAATTGTAGGCATGTGCCATCATGCCCAGGTAACTTTTGTATTTTTAGTAGAGACGGGGTTTCTCCATATTGGTCAGGCTGGTCTCGAGCTCCTGACCCAAGGTGATCTGCCTCCCTGGCCTCCCAAAGTGGTGGGATTATAGATGTGAGCCAGCAGGCCCAGCCAACTCTGTTTCCAATTAAAGAAATGAAGGCATCTGAAAAATTGAACATGAATCACCCTCCACTCCTACCCCAAACACTAGCTGTAAGGAGAATGTGATGTTTAATTTTCCAAGCATGTACAGTCCTGTAAGGCAGACTCAAAGGAGTTTATCAAAAATATCGTCAAACTATGACAAATTATTTTTCTACTGACATATTTATGGAGAGTGAAGCAATGTGGACACTCTTTGCTTTTGTTTCATAGACTTAGCGAGAGGACTAGGTTTCACTAACTTCCTAATAGAAAATGGAAATTGATATTATCTTTCATAACACTCAAGGAAATTGAGGAAAGGGTGGCTAAGAAGCTAGTGTTTTAAAATAAGCATGTAGTTGTTCAGCAAGTGACACCTTATGCAGTTAAGCTTATTTGTTTAATAATAGCATGACAACTTCTAGGCATGTAATAGTTTCATATAAAATGGAAGGTTGTTTTATTTAATTGATTTTACTCAAATTGGATCTTTCACATTTGCAATGAAGAGATCAGCCTTCATAGAGTCCCATTAATATATATTAATTATATTAATATAATTATATTAATAATAGAATGCTTTGAAATTTTCTTTGTGTTTTATGATTGTAGTAAGGTATCTTCTGTGCAATTTCCTATTTAGTTTGAAAAGTTGTGTATAGAAATATATTTGCAAAAGTTTTCATCAACTTTTATCGGCTTATAGTTGATATATGGCCTCTCCTCACATTGAAGGACATTTTTGTGAGGTGCTGACCCATTCATTTCATTGAGAACTTACTGTCCCTTTTACATTTTGTTTATTCATTTCACTTCCCATGTGCTAACAATGTCCTGATATTGGTAACTACAGGAAAACCCTATCTAATTCACAAGGCTATTTCACATAAGAATTGGAGGGAAAATTAAAAAGAAATAGAAAAAATTTCAGGATCCCAAGTTAACTAATTTATATTGTGCAATAAAGAAAATGAAAAATAATATTGTTTAATAAAACAAAACCCATTGTCAGAAGTTTTACATTTTAGCCAATGTTCTGTTTATTCTTAATTTTAATTTTAATTACTAGGGCACATATTCGCTAGGATGGCATATGATCTCAGATATAGAGTTTTCCTTTTACAAGATAAGCATTAAGAAAAATGTGAATGGGTTTAATGCATTTATTGTTCAAATGTTTTCTTTTTCATTCTCTCATAACTATATCCCCTGAACTTTGGAACAGATGGATGCATTGCCTATTATTTCTTAATTATATTACCTGATCAAAAAACAGAAAAAATGTAATAACTGACAATACACTTGTTTCATACTTCAAAACGTATTACAATAATTTTGAATAGATATCTTTCACTAGCATATGACACAATTTTAATTTTAAACTAGAATAAAAATTTGCTTTTCTCCAAAAAATGCATTATACAAAATATACTAGTCTATAATACATGGATGTAATAGACAATCCGGCTCTTTGTACCCAATTCTGTCACCTCCCTAATAGCCCCAGTGACTCTAGCTGAGCAAATAGTGAGAGTAAATACCACATCTCCAGCCTCCCTAGCAACAATGTGTGACCAAGTGTCTAAATTCCATCCAATGAGATCATCAAAGTAACATGTACATCTTCAGGGTCACATTTTTCAAGGGAAGGGAACAACTTTCCCTTGTTCATTTTATTCCTTTTTCTAGAAGGTAGATGTGGGGTGATCATACAAATGAGTTCAATTCCTTAAAAACATTGAGCATCAGGACAGAAGGAACCTGAGTTTCTGATGACTAGATAGGGCAGAATAATCATACCAACTCAAAAACTTATGTAAGAGAAGCATAAACTTCTATATAATTCAGAAAATGTTATTTTGGGAATACATCATTGCAACACGTATTCTAAATAATAAAATAGCAATTTACCTCAGATCTTAGCCTTTGATTATTTTCTTAACCCATTTAAATGTAACCCCCAAATCCCACACTTTATGTAGCCATATATTTTGAAATTAGCACTAAACAAACATAAAAAAATAGTTAATCTAATAAGAGAACCGTGTGTGTGTGCACCTAACCTGCTGCATTTAAATATTATAAATTTCTCTTGACAGCTAATTTTAGCATGTCAATAACAGGATTATATTGAATACACACATATACCAGGTTAACACAAATACACACAAATTATATATATATATATTTATATATTTATATATATATATATATATATATTACAGGAAAAAACTTGAATACTTATTTTCACTTGACTCTGAAATTAAGGCACCCTGTTGAAAATAAACAAAACATAACAAAAACTATGGGCAATTGATAATTCAGAATTGTAGTGCTGTTACTGTCAGACTTTTGAGGGGCCACAGAATTTTCCTGATCTTTATGCTATTATCTGTAAAATTAAGAGTTTCAAAGGTTCATTTCTGCTGTAAATATCATTTAGCTGTTTAGCTCAGTGGAAGTGTTTGGTATTTTCAAATGTAAGACTAATTGCTAACATTCATCATATAATAACACTGTGATACATTAAAACTAAAAAGTTTTAATTCCAAAAATGGAATCTAATATAGGATCCATCTCTCCCTTCTTCCCACCCCTCCCTTTGAGTTTCCTTCCTTTTTCATTATGCTTATTATACAAGGGGCCTGCTGACTGTTATAATGATCAAATAGGTACCCAGAAGGCAGTAAGGCATACCAGAAACAATACTAAACCAGAAGAAGAGTGTGGTATTACAGTTTTAACCCCGCCTCCAGTTAGTCCTGTGACCATTTAACATTCTGGGCATTATTATCTGCTAAAAAAAAAAAATCGTAACTGGAAAAAAGATCTTCATAATTTCTCCTTTAGCTTTAAAATTAAAATTGACACACATATATATATGTATTTATGTGTATTTATATGAATGTAATTTACTTATGGATGGCACTTTAAAAAGAATCTACCTGTAGCCGGAAAAATGCAAATATGTTAATTACTTTGTGGAGCTATACTGACATCCTTTGGTAAGGTTTTGGTTGATTGCCGTTTGATGTGGAGAGAGATACATGGGGAGACAGTTAGATGTCTGATAAGTAGATAGAACAATCCAAATGTTTTTACATCTGTCCACACACTCATTTGGGTATGAAACTCGTATTTATGAGGAAAATAAAAACGCTAAAAATAAAAAAAAGAGACTGTGTCAAGTTCAAAGTGTAAATATTTAAACAACACTAATTATATATTTACATTTTAAATAAAATATTGTATCTGTAAAGTATGAAAATGTAAAGATAAGGCAGAGAAGACTGGCTCGCGGACATTCCAAAAGGAGAAGCGAGGTATGCACTCCTATGACAATAAGCAACAAGAGAAGGGATTTGGAAAATCAAGCCAACAAAGTTCCCTAAAAGCAAAAAAATACGTAAACATTTAAAACCACCACACACACACGCAAAAATCACTCTGGTAACATGTCAGATCTGGTTGCAATTTGACTTGGCGCTCCGATCATACTTGGATTTCGGTAGTCTGGTGGAAGGATGGTGCAGGAATATACACGCCAGAAGAACTATCTGTTCAAAAAGAAAAATGCAAGAAGCAGTCCTGTTCCTGAGATTGTGTTACGGACACAGGCGGATTAGATTGGGCTGATTACCTTAGCCTTGAAACAGAGAGTCTTTCTGCCCTGCGGGGGAGGGGATGCCTTTCAAGCAAAGCCCTCCTCTCGGATGCGCCCTCCCCTCGCATTCACTTGCAAATCGCTGTGTGCTCGCAGAAGCCAGCACTTCCCCAGTCTCTAACCTTCCCATGGCGAGTGCTGCAGCTCTATCAGCAGAACCTTTCTCTCCGTGTGAGGAAGAGCTTTTTTCCCCCTTTCTTTCTTTCTTTCTTTTTTTTTTTCCTTTCCCCTTAATCAGAAGCACTGAATGAAAGCCAATCAGAGAGAGAGAGAGCTCGCCCCCGTTTTCTTCGGTTCCCTGCTGTCCAGAGTTAAAAGTGATGCTGAGAAAGAGGTTGAGTTAGATTGAAGTAGAATCAGTGCTAGAAAATAACAGCCGAAAACAAACAAAAAGGGGACATAGTGACAATTTCTCCGGGGTTATTTTGGCTGGAACCAACTTCCATTATCCAGAAGCCGATAAAAAAGGTAGGAAGACTTCCCCTCTTTTCTTTTAACTCCCTTAAGATCTTTTATTTTCTTCCGCTTGGGGGGTAGGGGGGAAAGGGAGGAGAGAAATGTTTGTTTTTAAGTTGTGTTCAGCAATTATTTCAAAATAATTATCTTTAGGACCTAAATAAATAAGCATGCAACTCTCTATATTTAATTCTAGAAACAAATGCTTCGAATATCTATATAGGCAATGTAAAGCTGGATAAATTATATATGATGCTCAACAGTGGGTCATGATATTAGACTTTGTGAATTCATTCACTTGGAACAAATGCTAAAAATATGTTATAAAGTGTAATTTGTCATGCTCAGACTTATTCATCTTTATTTAAAAAATCAGTTGAAGAGATAACGTTGTTGCTGTGAACTCTAACATCTAACATTACTTTGCATTCCATATGAATGGATTCACTCTGCACTTATTCATAGTCATAGTTCATTGCACATTCAATATAAAGAGAAATGACAGGCAGAACACAGATTCCTTGAAACTGTCAATGGTCACTAAGCATCTACACAAATGCAATAGATTGACATTCATCAGAAATGGAATAGGCAGAATTCCTGTTTTCAATTGTATATCTGAGTCAGAAGTATGAGGAGGAGAGGTAAGAGAGGGAGAGTAAATGCATGTAGTCAGCAGTTGCAGCATTTATTGTTTCTGCTGCAATAAAATCCATATTTTATGTGGTGTTAAATTAATGCAG
Organism: Cacajao melanocephalus; assembly: GCA_963573385.1. NCBI lineage: Eukaryota > Metazoa > Chordata > Mammalia > Primates > Pitheciidae > Cacajao > Cacajao melanocephalus. The sequence continues at coordinate 106,114 of CAUYLG010019749.1, forward strand.
CATATTGCAAGTATAAATGCATGTCCCCAACAAGTAACTATTGATAGCACTGTAAGTATGGGCAAAAGCAGTAGTCTGAAATTGTTTTTATGCCACTACAATAAAAACCTACTATCTTCTTATTAATATAAAAGGGGAGTCTACAGGTACAAAGACAAACATTGTTTTAAAAATGACCTATCATCTTTTGCTTTGAAAAAATAGATCTGTTTCCTATAATTGTGGTCCTTCATTCCAGTAAAAGCTTCTATTATCCAAAACTGCATATCCATTACTTCTCAGTTCTTTGGAGATACATTATTTTTTCCTCCTCTTTTTTTTCTTGAAGGATCCATGTTAAAAATAATCTGTCCTTCTGATGTTGACAACTGTTATACTTCAATGCATATGTTAGACTTTCTCCCTCCACACCATCCCCCTCTCTATCTCCTTTAAAATGTAGCTACAAGAGCTTCTCTGTGGTGAATAACACTTGGCAAGAGTGTGCTCATTTTTTAGGTCTGGTATGGTGAGGATTTTTAATTAGTAGAACTTTCATGAAAACATTATGTCATTGACAGAGCCGTATGTTCATTTTTAGTTAAAGTGATGAAGAAGAAAGGAAGAGGTTATGTCCTAGAAACATAGGTAAATGCTAAGTTGCATAGATAATCTGACCCCCACTCCCCCCAGGGTACTAAATGTGGCACATATGTATTCAATGTGCAATGCATAAGGAAGTAATGGTTTATTTGGGGAGGGATGTGGTGAAGCGACTGGAGAGTCCACAAATATAAACAGTGTGGATCTGTGCCTTAGGGACACATCAGATACAAACCCATTCTGATGATAAAAAAATATAAAGAAATGCTTCTTTCACTTTTTTTTTTTTTGGCTGTGTTATTAAAGTATGAGTCAATGTCTGCTTTCATTAAATCAGATACTTCTTGGGTTTCACATACTTGATGCTAACAAATTGACTTCCCTGGTGAATTCATATGCCTTCCCTGACTCCAATCAAAGAACAGAATTCCATACACTTAAAGGTTTGGGGAAAAAAAGCAAACAAACAAAACCAGAATCTCTGGGAAATGGGAAAAGAGAATATAAACTCTATGAGCATCCACCTGTATATGAGTATGTGTGAAGTCAATGGTTAAATTGTTTGGTACCTGATTAATGCCTTAGGTGATGTTCTTGATGTTTATGGAAACCATTTATTGATAAGAACAGTACCATACAGGTAATCAATTTAATATTTCATTGTTAGATTTTTACTCACACTGAGGTTTTCTTTAAAAAAGAAAAAAAAAGGATAAAAAATTGATGTTAGTTTAGAGTAATATTTCTGACACATTATTTACAAAGTTAGTTTATCTGAAAGAGGTATTTTTATTTTTCTTGTTGAAAAATAGACTATTTGAAACTGGAAAGAAAGGTTAATTCCAAAATATGTGAATCCTGTATAAAATATAGGGTGAATTTCTTGACCTTTACTTAATTTTCTATATAAGCAAATAACTGAGGCAAAGTATATGTTATCTGGGGGATTTCTGTGCTTATGACTGATTTCCTGTGTTTCTTAACCTACTTTGCAGCAAGTGATAACACGTCTTACTGGAATATGTCATTTTTATACCAAATCATTCCACTAGGCTGCAGCACAGGAACAGTATTGGCGCTGATGATGCTGATTCAGCAGCAAAATGAACCATATTTTTGTTAAGTGTTATTATCAGTAATAGTGTTTCATAGTAAGCAATTAATATAAATCAGTGATGTAAACCCTACTACCTCTAGTGGAGGCCTTGGGCATTAAAAGCATTAGCCGCAATATATTCTTATTTCTACTATGCAAATTACATTTTATTAGTGTTGTCAAATTAGAAGTACTTGTAAAATACTGAAATTATAAATAGAAAAACATAAAAAATATGTATGCCAATTATCAGTAATTTTATGCTCCAAATTTCAGGTCTATGTTGGAAAACTCTATTTTTGATTAACCCAACATATTCTCTGGGAGGGAGTTTCAAAGGAGGCAATTTGCTAACCATATTATATTCAACAGTCATGTCTGGAATAGATTGAAATTAAAAACCAAATAGCAAGAAAAATTTTCTCATCTTTCTTAGACTTATACTGGCCAATGGTAAAATTGATTAAGCATTATACTAAGTACAATATATGGTCCCTATTATGATATTTTAAGCAGTTAAAAGAAGAGTACTTGGAATGACACTAGAGACGCGTATTTGAAAAACTGAAAGTTAACACAGACAAATCTATTTTTTTTCTTGACCCTTATATAGACCAATGGTTTCACAAAAAGTTATTGTTTTGCCATAATTAAATAATCTGAAATACACAGAAAAAATACAAGTCCTAAATTTGAAAAAATCTGCCTCTTTTTTTTCTAGTGAAAACCTTTGGATGATATTCACAGAGCATTCATATGATTTTCTGCATTTACCCCAATAAGGTCAACCTTCAAAATTACAGATTTTTTTCTCATGCATAAGAACAAGAGACAATTTCAAACAATTACCAAGCAATGCCTGTTTTCTAAGATAACAATATCAGCTCTGGGTCGCCTCTGCCCTCTTCTTTTCTGACTGTAGAGCAGTCTCACCTCACTTGACATTGTAGTATGAGCCCTTGAGCCCTTTTGCAATCCAGTTGTTCTGTCTTTCTGGAACAGAAGGGCACCTAAAGCATATAAGGCTATTTTGCTTTTCTCATACCTTTTTGTCACCACTCAATTGAACTAACTCTTGACATATTGTCAAAAAATAAGACCCATCACATTAAATTTGCAGATTTCTGGGAATGTATTATTCTTAATGAAATATTAACAATGATAAGTTGAAACAATCTGACAGGTTTAAAACATTTTAATACAACTTTTGCTTAACTCTATTATCAATGCAACTTCTCACAAAAAAGTAACTTTGGATTTTTTTAAGAATGAAAGTACTTTATTTTCATCAGTTTCTTTATATTTGTTTCCTGTTTCTTTCTTGCAATGTATGTGATGCCCTATACCCTATATGACTAAGAGACATTTGTTGAACATTAACCATAGTGGAATTGGACCTAAAGAAAGGGAAAGCTGCAAATTGAGTAAGAAGGAATAAAATAAAATCACATTTTACATCATTTTAGGAAATAAAATGTACCATTCCTTCAAAATAATGCCTGCCTGTGGGAGGTTGAAATGCCTTCATATAAAAATCCCTTTCAGTAAAGGGATTCATATCCTTAGAGAGTTTGTCAGAAACATTATAAGCACTTTACCAAATCACGTGATTTCAATATTCAGTCTTTTTTTGTTCAAGAAAGCAATCTTGATTCAACATACTTTATGTGATGTAATGATATAAATTAAAGTTAAGTGACATTTCAAGCTTCAGGACAGAATTAAACAATAGACTATAAGATATAATTCAATATTGCTTCACAATAGGAAATCAGCATTAAATGACATGTCTAAACACTTCAGAGCCCTGCTGATCCCCATAAATTTAGCAGGTCATCTCTCTCTCTCTCTTCCACACTCCATCTCTCTTTCTGTAAACCTGTATCTATTTCCATCTCTCTCTCTTTTTTCCTTTTCTCTCCTTCCTCATTTAAAACAATTATAAAACGCTTTGAATACATTTCCCACTTGCTTTTAAAAAATATTACCCTACTGTAAAGTTATATTTCTATAAATCTTGTGATTTTTATGGCCAGTATTCTATCATCTGCCACATTATACTTTACATTTATTACATTATCCTTTGCATTATAGCACAAAGTGTATGACAGTTCAGTTGGCTAGAATCTATTCTTTTAAATGAAAGCAACTCTTATAAATTTTGTAACTGTGAGGTTTCTAAGGAGTTGAAATTGGCACCAGTGTAATTTACTGCACTAGCAAACCAAGTATGGGAATTCAGCATTTATTATTGAAATGACTTCTCCGAATTATCAGAATGTAGAATGCATAGACATAAATTATTATGCTCAATGCATAAGTTATTGATTAAGAATCTTTATTGATTTACTGTAAGAGAGGATATTGAAATGGTTTGACAGAGCCCTGATTTTTAAAATAAACATGAATTACATGTTTCTAGAAAGCACCGTTTCACTAGACATGTTGATTCTTCTTTGCTGCAAGAAACAAATATTACCAGTTTGTAATCTAAAAATAAAAACCAGTATGTAATGAGCAAATGTCTATTCTAGAGATTGTGGAGTACAGAACTCCACTGCTTTTGTTTCCAGTTGGAAATTTGGGAAACAGAAACTGTAACAATAATCAAGTTAGGCATCGTGTGACCAAATGGAATAATCAATAAACTGAATACAGTAAATATTCTACCTTGAGTTATTCTGGAAATTCTCTCCATGGTTAATGTAATACGTATAAATACATGAATTAAAGTTGAAATCTGGATAGATCAAAGGCAACCAGTTCATGTGTCCCAGTAATTGGAATATTTGGAGTAAATTTTGTACGTAATATTAATATAAGCTTTTAAAATGTAACAGTTTCTCCTTTCTTAAAAATATAGTTCCACTCTCAATAAAATTAAGTCAAATGACTTCCTTGAATCCATTGTGAATTCTGGGATTTCTGAATTTATGGATATTTTCATAATTATTGGAGCAAACATCAAATATAAATGAGGCACCATATTATTTCCAAATAATTTGACTTCTAAAGGTAAATTTTAAATTAATAGGCTTATGTTTTGGTAGATTTGTAAATATTTGAACTACCTGAGGAATTTGACGAGTTTTGTGTTCCCATGTAAATCTTCAACCTATAAAGTGTATTTATCAATTATTTTATTAAAAATGTTTTCCTGAAATAAGCCAAAACATTACAATTTTATACCTCTAACTCCAGTGATTTAAATCTATTGCTAATAAGATCAAAAACATGAATTACGTACTTTCAGAACCAACAATGTAGTATTGATTTGCTTTAGTGATGACCTGAAGAAAATAAGCTATTGGAGTAAAATATGTGTTGACTTATTACATCAAATAAGAAACTGAATACCCGATGACTGTTAGCTTAGCCATCTATCGTATTTTTTCTTTTCTTTTTTGACTACTTCTTAACGCATTATACGTTGGGGGTTATTCCTGCTCTGTAGTCTTGAACTATATTTTGTCACCAGAGTGATTTTTCAATATGTAGTCCCTGAAGAGTGAAAACCAGCAACATGCAGATTTATTCTGTCTGCATTTAGCTTTCTAAATTTGAATATTTCCCCATGAGTAGGAACTTACAGAAAAATCTTTATTTATCTACCCCCTCAACCAAGACTTTAGTTATTCTTTTAGAGATTAGTTAAAAAATGAATCCTAAGCACAGGCATAGACTTAGAGGCACTGTCACTTTGTCTTTTTCCTTTTTTTTTTTTTTTTGACTGCTGAGTGAAGAGTAGAAGTTTTCTACAGAATTTCTACACTAAAGAAGTGATTCCCCAGCCCACCCCCTTCCCAGTGGATATATGCAATTGAAAATGATAAAGGAGAACTCTACTTTTTCTGAGATTTTCTTCTCTTCTAGGTACTGTCTTTTAAAATATATGTCCTAATTTTCAGCAGTTAATACTAGATAGCTCTACATAATATTTTAAAAATTAATTTATAAACCTTCACTGACTTGAGAATAGATATAAGTACTGCTATCAATACTAAAAAAATGACAGGAATGAAATAAAATCTAAGATTTTAAATCCTAAAGTCTAAGTTGAGAAAAATATTTTCTTTACTAATGATTTCCCACCCCCGCCCCTTGGAGTTAGATTAGCCATCATGATACCGTATGAATCTGAAATCTGGCCCAGTGGAGATGTGAACACAGACAAATGGCAACCATGATCTTGACTTCAGAGCAAAGAAATTAATCACTTTGCTTTATAGGTAGAGGCTAGATCAAGCCTGTTTCTAGGTAGGTCTAAGAAGAAAAAAGTGTGGATGAGGAGAGCCTTGTCCTTCATTGAAGCAAAATGAAACTTTACATAGGAATCGCAGTTCCCAGAAACACCCTTATGGAAATTTGAAATCTCAGATAGTACTATGAATTCAAAATTCACAATCATTAAATAACTGTCTTTTGATTTAAGGCTAACATATATTGCTATTTACTCTTTTACATGTGTTACACTTTTTATTTTGCAGTTTCCATTATCAATTTAACTGATATTCTGGTATCTATACAATAATTTGCTCAGTTTTTCTTTAGCTCCTAATTAATTTCACTCATTTTAGGGGAAGTTACTGTGAGGCATTTTCTTCTGTCACATCTGGAGATATAAAGATGAATTTAGTACAAATTTTGTCCTTAAGAGGCTGGTTCTGTGTGAGATAGTCACAATTAAATATCATATAATTTATAATAGAAATGTCAGTAGTTATGTTCTACATGTTTCCATTTTTATGAAATAGTAAAATTAGATAGTAGAACATGATTGGGCAGTCATGTATTCCTCCTCCTAACACAGTCTTAAGTTTTCATCTTCCATTAGATATACTGCTGAAGAAACCCCTCACTAGAATTTCATTCATTCATCTGTTCTTTCATCCTTTCATTTGCCAAGTATTCTCTAAGTGCCTACCATAAGCCAGATACTGTGCAAGCATCCAGAAATACAAACTTGGGAAGAGAGAGAGAGAAAGAGAGACAAATCAACAAAAGCCTCTGCTATTGTGAGCCATTGAATGAATAATCACATGACTTATTATAGTCCAGCTTTGATAACTACAAGAAAGATAACTACTAGGTGCTTTTAAAGTGACTAATAGAAGGATTTAACTTTATCTATATTTTTAAAGGTGCATTGTTGTATTTATAGCCATACCACATCATTAAAGAAAATATCAGAGTTAGCAGTTTGGTTCGAGATACATTTTTGTATAGCCTAAGATTTCTTCAGCCCTGTCCTGAGAATGGATTCTGATTTGGTGCTTCCATTAGGAGCAGCCTTTTGGTTGGTGATCTCTGGTGCACTTCAAATTTGCATCAGCCAATTATCATCTTGCAAACACAGACAACTCTCTGGGATAAAGCAAGGGCCCAAATTTGAGACTAATATACCCATCCCCATCAAGAAGCTTACAGAAAAAATTATGTATCAGGAGGCCAAATGTAACCCAAATTTTTATTGCTTTTTTTTTGTTTTCTTTCTTTTTATAACTTTTATTTTAGGTTCAGGGGTACATGTGCAGGTTTGTTATATAGGTATATTATGTGTCACAGGAGTTTGGCATACAGAAAACTTTTATGAATAGGAGCTTTCTTACTTCTAAAGTAATGAAAATAAGCACTTCATAGAAGCCACTCAGTTTTAAACTTGGTCACTCTGTGAAAAAGACTCTTCTATATAATAGTCTGTTTTTGTGAGGACATCAGATGAAGGTCATGCTTAATAGCAGACTACACAGTGATAAACCTACATTCTAGAAGCACTGAGATTTCCTTTCTTAGAAAATGTAATGACCCTAACCTAAGTGCTCTCATAAGGTCCTTTGATGGATAAAAGCATGGATCGTGGCACCAGACTGTCTGGATTTAAATCCTGGCTGTGCCACTCACCATATATTGAATATTTAATGTCCCTGGTATTTTTTTTTAATCTGTAAAATGGGGTTAATAATTATACTTACATCATAGGGCAATTGTCATGTTTAAAATAAGCAACTACTATAAAGTCTAACAATAATACCTAATACACAATAGGTGTTCTAGTGCCACCTATTACTGTCATTGGTATTATTAGATGTTAATTCATGTGACCTATGCTTTTTCATTAATAATGAGTATGTTATATTTTTACCACAGCATTTAATATTATTTTGGCTGCAACTTTAAAATTCTTAAATATTTTAACTTGTGTTACGTAATAATTTTGTACCTGAAGTGAGAAATTCTTGGTGCTTTAAGTCTGATTCTTTTATTAATTCTACTGACAACATAATAAATTCTTCATTCTGAATTTTATTTTTGGAGAAATGGGAGTTTGAACCACACCATTTACAAGGACACAGTTGATTTATCTATTATTATAATTGGAAAGGGCTCATAAGCCTATGATTGTAACTGGAGAGGGCTCAATATATAACTTTTAGAAATGTATTCATTCTCTAATGATTGTGAAAATGTCAGTTACATAAAGACTTGAATGTAACCTGAAAACTTAAATTGCATTCTCAGGGAGGCATTGCATGAACTAGGGAATTGATAGATATGAAATTTGAAAATGATAGGAAAGACCCAAAACAGAAAGTGAGGAGGAAGAAAACATCAGAAAGAGTGAGACGAACTGTTGTGAGGTCCATGAGCCACATAAAGTCACTCAGCTGAAACATGAGCCATTTCTGAATCCACTGCAGTAATGTTTCCTTTCACAGATTCTCCTTCTTGAGGTCAGGGTAATGAGAATTAGAAAAAGAATGATGAACAGAGGCAGTGCATTACAGAAATTATCCCATTAAAGTTTTGATACCTATAAATCTCAAGAATAATTCTGCAGCCTATATTACAAGCTGAAAGGTCAGTGGACTACCGGTTTCCTAGACGAGATCCCTGAAACTGTCTGATGAAGACATAGAACCTGCTGCAAAATGTGAAAAATTTAACAGGTTTTATTTAGATCATTCATTTTTTTCATTCTTCACATTCAAGGTGATAGGAAGATCAATTTGAAACCACTGTTTCTGTTTTTTTTTTTTTTTTTTCCGTTTTGTGGCTCTATTTATATGTTAATTTAAAAAGCACCTGGAATGGGTTCTATGGATTACATAAACAAATGAAAACTTTGAGGTCATAAAATATACGTTTATATGGCTTCATAAATTTTTTAAAAAGCTTTATTTTAAAAATTCAGAATTATATCACAGTTTTTTTCAGTTTTATTTATAGCTCAGGGATAATTAATATATTATTTATACATTCACATACTGGAAGGGCATACTTAGCACTCCATCTTATCCACTAACTTGTAGAGATGAGGTAAACTATAATAGAGACTCTTAAACTTAGCTGGCAGATACACTTTAGTGAGCACAGTAAAGATAATGTTCATATTTGCCGTAGCTGTATATTTACATTCATTATCTATTTAATCATGTATTAATGGTTTAATCAGTCACAGTTATTTTTTTCTTATCATCTTCATTAAATGCTGTGGCCATTTCATAGCGTTCTTTTTTTTTTTCACAACTTCACTATAATATTTGGCAAAATAATTTAACCTCATGGCTTATTCATCAGGATGGCTAATCTAAAATATTCTATTAATATTACATACATTTTCAATTTACTATAATGGATCATCTAAATGTATATACTCTCAGAATTAGACTTTACAAGGGTTAAAAACTTTGACATACTTTCTCTTTAATTTTCACATTCTTTAATCATATTAGAGACAGTTTGTTAACTTGCATCTATTTTGCTTTCATTTAGTTGGAAGTAAAGTGAGAATAAAATCGTGCAAAATTAGAGGAGAAATTAATTTTTAAAACCCAAGAAATGATTATTGGATAATTAATAATGCAGACTACGAAATAATCATTTCTTTTAAAAATCCTTCAAATTCTTTAAAGGTTTTCAACCATTTGATATGTTGTTTTGAATGTCTGAAGTTTAAAACAATAAAAATTAGGATTCACAACATGATCAGAAGGTTGAGATGAATTTATGTTTTTGAAGTATTGACCCATTTATAGGGTAAATTGTTGCTAATATTTCTGGTAAAATTCTATTCACTTGTCCAGAGGGAAAATAACATATTTTGGTGTTTAGTGCCACCTTGTGGTCATGTTTAGAATTATCATTCTGTATTACAGAATTTCTGGCTTTAGATGTTTTTCCAAGTGAACGCTGCACTTGGAAGCATTGAAACAGATGTGAATTTACATTAAAGATTATAAAATGACATTGAAAATGAATCATGTGTAAATGAATACCATTTAATGTTTACATATTGACATGAATTATAGCAAATATCGTTTTACGAAATAGACATAAAATCCTGTAATCAATATTTTTGAGGCAAGATATCATTTTTAAACTGAAATATATTACTGTGCAGCTACACATAAACTCGAATGACTCCTCATAGGTTTAACCTTCTTAAGGAAAATTTTTTTTTCAGAATCCTCTGGTGGGCAACACAAAGAAACCCGGGGCTGAATTATTGTTATTTTTGCATTTTGTAAAACTTAAATGTGAAGATGCTACCTACAAGAAAAGCAGAGAACTAATAGCAGCAAACTCTGGTCATTGACTGAATTTTTTCAGTAGGTTCATTGGAAGTTCAAAGAGATAATTTTGTTTACTTTTTTTATAAACTCAAACAATTTATATTTATATATTACATTTATACATAATATATATTACATTATTATACATATTATAGTTTATAAATTCTAAAACTATTTTTTATAAATTCTAAAACAATTTATAATATACATATTCACCAAATATCAAGCCTCTTTGACTAGGTTTTTTATAATGTAGTAATATACTTACAGAGGAGTAAAACCTATAATTACTGTTGTAATTTTACTAGGATGTACCTATACTTAAAAATAAAATATTAAAATTATTTTCTAGAAAATGAAAATAAAAAAGTCTGGAACAGTCATTGCTTGTGTGGTCTTACTCCTCATTATTTCCTTTATTATCTGAAGGTAAAAATAAATAAATTTGATCACAGTAAATTTTCTTTGTATATAGCTCATAGGAATATATGAGCACAAAATTTTCCCATACTTTATTTCTATATGGATAACTATATCTATAGTGATATCTCCTTATCAATAAGTCTGGATACATTTATGTTACATCCTAAAGTATCAACATTGTCCTCCTCATCATCCTCATCATCATCATTATCATCATCATCAAAACCTGGTAAAACTTCAGTTGTGAAGTTGGACATGCAATAGCTTAACCGCAATTACAGGACACAATGTGAATTACAGGACACTATGTGAATAGGTCCTATATTGCCTTTCATTGGGGCACTGGGATGATTTGCTTTAATTAACAGAATAGACCTCAATGGGAATGAAAGACAAATTTATAAAATTGAATACAAATCTTATAACAATGATCTCTATATTATGTGTTAAAGCTATGAGTTGTCCATTGCTATTAGGCAAATTATTTTCTCTATTTTGAACCTGCCATACTGCCCTTTAATGTGGAACAAGTGGTCAGAGCACGTCATTTCTCATGTACAGCCCGGTAGTCTGACTGAAAACAAAGATTACGTTGCTTCCCATTAAACCATGCTCCTTCTGTCAACAGAAGTGCTTCTATTCTGAGAGATATTACTATTGATTTGCTTTTATTCTCAAAAGACTGATGGAGTTTTTTCCTCTGCAATGCTGCACACTAGGTATTATTTCAAATGAATATATAAAGCATTTATTTCAACTCCAAAGGGGAGACAGAAATTGAAATGATTTATATAAAAGTATAGAAATGTTTTAAATTTGCATGCAACCTTTTGATGATGTCAGAGTCATATTTAGTGCTATATTTTAGGGCGAAGGCTTTTTTTTACAGAATAAATAGTAAATGGATCATAAATATAGAAAGAAGCATATGAAGGCACCTCTCAAATTAAGTAAAAACCAAGAAATAACCCAAAATTATTTTAGCTAGAAATATCTACTTCCTTCTCAATTTTCATTTAAAAATATATTATACTTGTTTATACAAGATAATTATCCTCAAGTGATAAGGGAGTTTTGTTTGTTTGTTTTGTTTTGTTTTGAGACGGAGTCTCACTCTGTCTCCCAGGCTGGAGTGCAGTGGCCTGATCTCAGCTCAGTGCAACCTCCGCCTCCCCCAGATTCAAGTGATTCTCCTGCCTCAGCCTTCTGAGTAGCTGGGATTACAGGCATGTGCCACTACGCCCGGCTAATGTTTGTATTTTTAGTAGAGACGGGTTTTCACAATGTTGGTCAGGCTGGTCTCGAACTCCTGAGCTCGTGATCCACCTGCCTCGGCCTCCCAAAGAGCTGGGATTACAGACGTGAACCACCGTGCCTGGTCATAAGGGAGATTTTCATAGTCAGCCATCACCCCAGGACCATTTTTGAACTGCTTTTCATTTTTCACTAACTTAAGGCAAAAAAGTGTATTTTCTATAAATTTCAACTTTTTTCTCTCAAATATAATTATTTGACAAATGACTTTAATTCTATCTGTATTTAAAAAATGATCCTTTCCTTTTGATTCCAACTCCATACTACAGAATAGGTTCAAATTACATCTTTCCTTCACCAGTCAACAACATTTTAGAGTTCTCTCTCTATATATATCGTAAAGTGTGCTAGGAGCCTGAGAAATGGATGTAGATGAGATTTTTTTGTGTCCCCTTTCTCAATGAAATGGAAATACAGTAGGAGAAAGTCACATTTAAAAGCAAATACATTGTCAATTATTTAGTGTTCTGCTTTAGGATACTGATGGATTTTCAGGAAAATGTGGAGGAGGGAACATGGTCATTTAAGCACAGGGAAGCTGAAGAGAAACTTGAAAGGTGAGGACTCTTTCAGTAGGTGTTAAAAGATGAAGCTGATGAGCCAGGAGGCATGGCTGTCTGCACATCCAAAGACCTAGCTGATCTTCATGCCTGTATCTCTTCCCTCTCTAATTCTTCCTAAAATATATTTTTTCTTAATTTATTATTTTCCCCACAGTTATCCATTCAGTAATATGTACTGATTTTTCATTATGAAGAAGGCAACATTTTAGGCAATAAGATATGATAAAAAATAAGCCATATTCAGACCTCCTGCCCTCAAATGACTTCTGGTGTTTTCCAGGGGTCAGGAATTACAATATACTCTGAAAATTTCACAGAACGCTACAATTATAGGATATTATAAGATTTAAAGGTGATGGCATACAGTATTAGGGTTCCTTCAGGGATGAGATTAACCTGAGTCCTTAAGGCAGTGACACTTAGTGTCACTCACAAGCTCAGTATTTACCCTGGTTACAATCCCGTTTCCAGAGACAGTACTGCATGGTGGTAAACTGCTCTCACTCCAGACTTACGGCACATCTACCAAGAGTTTTACCACTTCCACCAAGGAAGGAGTTTGAAAATTTGGCCAAAGTATTCAATCTAGCTAAAACTCAGTTCGCTTGTCTGGAAGATGGAACAGTAATGTTGATGCTGCCTAACTGTGCTGAAAGGATTAAATGAAACTAAGCACTTAGCAGAGTTTTTTTTTTTTTTTTTTGCAATTGCAAATGCCTAGTAAATATTATCAGCATGGACCAGTCACGGTGGCTCACGCCTGTAATCCCTGCACCCTTGGGAGGCCAAGGTGGGCAGGTCATGAGGTCAGGAGTTGGAGACCAGCTTGGCCAACATGGCAAAACCCTATCTCTACTAAAAATACAAATATTAGCCAGGTGTGATGGCATGCACCTGTAGTCCCAGCTACTTGGGAGTCTGAAGCAGGAGAATTGCAGGAGGTGGAGGTTGCACTGCGCAGAAACCATGCTATAGCACTGCAGCCTGGGTGACAGAGCGAGACTCTGTCTCAAAAAAAAAAAATTATCAACATGTATTACTGCTTACTGGGTAATGGTCAAATTTTTTAATCTGTTCTAATACTTTCTTCATTGTAGGTTCTCTGCTTCTCTTGTAATTTGCCTCATAATATTGACAGATAGACTAGTTTTTATTTCTAGGAGTTCTGTTTATTTTATTATTACTATTTTAATCTCTCTAATTTTGTTTCTATTGGTCAGTCTGCCCTCAGGCTCTGGCTGCTAAAACTCACACTTAAGTCATTTTCAAATGTTACTTTTTCCTTAAGATATTCTAGATATTCTTTCTTTCTTCCTTTCTTCCTTCCTTCCTTCCTTCCCTTCCTTTCCTTCCTCCCTTCCCATCCCTCCCTCCCTTCCTCTCTTCCTCTCTTTCTTTCTCTCTTTCTCTCTTTCTTTCTTCTCTCTCTCTTTTTTCTCTCTTTCTCTTTCTCTCTCTCTCTCTCTCTTTCTCTCTTTCTTTCTCTTCCTTCGACAGAGTCTCTGTTTGTCACCAGGGCTGGAGTGCTGCGGTGCAAGCTCTTCTCACTGCAGCCTCCATCTCCCGGGTTCAAGTGATTCTCATGCCTCAGTCTCTCGGGTAGCTGGGACTACAGGCAGATGCTACCATGCTCGGCTAATTTTTGTATTTTTAGTAGAGACGGGGTTTCCCTATGTTGGCCAGGCTGGTCTCCAGCTCCTGGCCTTAAGTGATCTCCCTACCTCAGCCTTCCAAAGTGCTGGGATTACAGGTGTGAGCTGTGCGTGGCCTCTTTAAGATATTCCCTGAGTTCTCCAGGCACTAGGGCTCTCTAGCTTTGGAAAACTCTTATCTCTTAATTTATACCTCTCTTTACTGTGGATCATTATCTGCCCTGAGATATTTTTTGTATGCCCTATTCCTTTTGTATATTTTTAGTTTCTTAAAACCATCCCCAACTCATAGCCTAGTATCTCCCACATAGTAGCAAATGTTTGGTGAGGAAACTCATGCATCACATAAGTAGAACATATATTATGGTTTGCATTTTACAGACAAATATACTGTCATTGAGTAAATGTAAGATTAAATGACCCATGAGAGACACAAAAGGTGTTTTTCTTTCCACTGGAAAATATTCCTGTGTTAGTCCATTCTCACACTGCTATAAAGAACTGCCCATGACTGGGTATTTTCTAAAGAAAAGAGATTTAATTGGCTTATAGTTCTGCATAGCTGGGGAAGCCTCAGGAATCTTGCAATTATGACAGAAGAGGAAGCAGGCATGTCTTACATGGCAGCATGCAAGAGAGCCTGTGAAGGAAGCAAAGAGGGAAGAGCCCCTTATAAAACCATCAGATCTCGTGAGACTCACACACCATCATGAGAACAACATGGGGGAAACTGCCCCCCTAACCCCAATCCAATCACCTCCCATAGGCCCCTCCCTCAACACCTGGGGATTACAATTTGAGATAAGATTTGGGTGGGGACACAGAGCCAAACCATACCAATTTCTTCTTTAAGCTAAAGCAGTTTTCTTTTTAAGAGGAGAAACTTTAAAGCACTTTTTTATTCACCTGATGAGTTTGCTTTTTATTTATTTCTTTGTTATCCTTTTCACTTGATATGTAGAACTGGCCTCACCCTAAGACCTGCTGAATCAGAAATTTTGAAGTTACGGTACGGTGAAATGTATTTTTAAATTCTTGCTAGGGAGTTTGAGTAAATTCACAATTGTAACTAGAAAATACTGAGATGTTTTTATGTCCAAGCTTATAAACTGATTCTAAAGTCAGTTTTAAAAGAGAACGTTTCCTAAATATATTGAAAATGGCAAGTATTTATTCCTTAAAGTAGGCTTATTGAAAGGGACATTACTCATTTTGTGATATACAAATTATTTGATTTTTGTTCAATTGATTCTTGCTTTATAGCCATTTATTGTTTTAAACACATAATCTGTACAGAACTTTGCCTTAATGAGATGAATATAATGGAAAAACTAAGAGATAGATATCTTTGAGAAATAAAATAATTCATAGAAGTACTTGGTGGCATATAATTAAGCACCAAAATGACTCTAAGAAACTAATAAATTACTAGGAATCGTCAGTATAAGTAAGAAAACTGAGGTAATGGAGGGCATGGAATTTTTACCTGACCTTGGCTTGGAGAATATATGCAGAGTGTATGTGTGTGTGTGTGTGTGTGTGTGTGTGTGTGTGTGTGGGATTGGGGGGCAAGGGGGAACAAGTGTTCCAGAATTTGTATTTTTGTGAGCAAAGAAAAGAATAAATATGGAAGTTTAGTGGGTTACTAAGACACCAACCTGGGTTTATGCTAAGAAAATACATTTGTGAAGAAACTTGAACACAAGCTTAATGGGTTCAGACATAATGAAAATGTTTATAAAAGAGGTATTATTTAAAAACTTGACTTAAAAAAAGCTTAAAGAGACAAATAGGGTAAAAAAGTAACCTCTGTTCTTGGCATTTTATATGCGTAGCTGTTGGTGTTAATATACACCCAAATGCTTTCCAAGTTAACCAGAAGTTTTTACTTCAGGTAAGCCAAACTGTGGGTGGCAATGGAATTAAACAAATAGTGTGCATATGATTCTGCCTGTTCTTTACTCCTAGCAATTTTCTCATACGTGCTCTCAAATTCATATGTATATTGAATTACCATTTGGTATCCGTAGTTTATCTCCACTAGTATCTAGTTGCTCATGGTTTCAGTTTTATTGCTGTATAGCATCTTCTCCCACTGATGAAAGTATAATTGTCTCTAGTCTATGCTTGCCATTGTTGTTCTGCTGTTTTGTAGCCATTAAAGCTACTGATGGTCACACTGATGAGTTAGTGTCTTTGATGTGCAAGATAGTTTGTTTAAATCCTACCTCAGTTTATGCTCATCTGCGTAGCCAGTGATGGACTGTGTTAAGTTCTCTTCCCGAGTCCTCAAGGGGTGTGGTTTCAAAGGCAAGAACTTCCCAGTGACATGCCCAACCTGCCTTCATTCACGTCCCTATCTGGGGACTAGAGTTCTTTGCCTAACTTTTACCTGCACAGGCCAGGTAGACTGCCTAGGTGGGCTTCCTTTGTTTAGAAAGCCCTCAAAAACCTCTGGGAAGACTGTGGGCTGGACAGCCAATCCCATATCAAAGTTCCTTCAAACTGGGAGGACTGTGGGCCGAGCAGCCAATCTGATATCAAAGTCAGAGATCAGTCACTCCAGTGGAAGTTTGAAGGAACTCCTCTCATGAGAGTTCCTCTCACGGGAGAACTGGAATGGGGCGGGGCTAACTCTGAGATTGAAAGTCCCCCTGCCCTTTACCTGTGCATACTCCATCTCTGGATGCTCTCCCACGACAGCGTGGGAACATGCGCTCTCTCTCTCTCTCTCTCTCCCCCCCACCCACTTCTCTCTCTCTTTGCCTAATAAATCACTTTCTGCAATGAGCCCACCACACCTCCAGGGCCTCTTCTTCCATTCCTTGGGCAGGGGAGGCCAAGAACCTGGGACACTCAGTTACACTAGTGGAGGCATTATCTGTTTCAAACTCTATGTAGTAGTTGTTGTTTTTTTTCCTGGGAAAACAACTTACTCTTAATCTTGTAGCTGGTCATCAGCAAAATATGATGGAGATTTTATACTTAAAATTCCCATTCTTGTTTTATTACCATGATGCCATAAGAGTAACCGAAGTTTTCTTCACTATAAAATAAAAACTTGGACAGTAACAACTTAATGAGTTTATTTTTTAACAATTAACTGAGATAATACATATACTATATCAGTGTGCCTGTATCATATGTGTGTGTGCTGTGCGATGCATACTATTCATATATTTAAAGCTATGATTGTGCTTCCACTAATACTAATTATATGTAGTTTTTTTCTGCTATTAAAATTTGTTAAAGCAAATCATTAAATATTGATAATATCTTTAAAAATGATAGCTATCATTTATTGAGCACTTTCTACATACTAGATTATGTGCAGAGTGATTTGCCTCTAGTATTTCCTTTCATCATCAGGTTGAAGGAGGCAGGTGATATTATAATCTCCATTTTACAAATGAGGAAACTGCGGCACAAAGAAGTTTAGATGACTTTCACAATCACAAAGCTAGTAAGCAAGAGAGCCACAATGAAACTCTTATAATATGGTCCCTATACCTCCATTTTTACCCGTTACTGCATATTTAAATATAAATGTCTGTATTCCTGAGAAGAAAAAATATGTGATCTCTTATTCTACACTATTTATTTTTAATAAAATTTCTAGTTATTAGTGATTTTTTTTTCCTTTTTCAATGAAAGAAAATTGCCCTAAAATTAAGAAGGATTTAAGCATTTAAGAGTACACCAAATGTGTCATATTTTATACACTATTTTATTAATATGTAAAATCGAGTTGTCAAAATATATTCACAGTAGGGAGAAGATTAGTATTACCTGTAAGAAAATGTCACTAAAACTAGCTGAAAAATAGCCGTGAATTCCTCAGTGAACTTTATGTCATTCTTTTAGCATTATATAATAGTTTACTTTTTTAGATGTTCCCAGTAGGGCAAATAAGGTGTATGGTGATGTTATTTAATGTGCATAGAATATTTTTAAGGATATACAGGAAAATAGTCACAATGGTTGCTTCTGGGTAGAAGGGTAAGGGATTTGCATGTCTGCATTTAGAGGATTGTTTTTCACTGCATATACTTTTTTTTTTAGAAAATTTTTTATGAGTATGGATTAATTTTTCAATAAAAACTAATTAACTTTTAAAAACTTACCAATCATTATGAAACCTGTTGTGCAGGAGAAAGATGAAAGATTCTGAACTCCAAATTCATCTTTATAACGTAAGTTGACCACTCATTGTTTCCATACATAAAATAGCACACCACATACACACACTACTACACACACATACACACCTCACACACACAGATACACATCACAGCACACACACCATACACACAGACACACCACGCACACCCTACTACACACATACATACCTCACACAGATACACATCACACCACACATACCATCCACACCACACACACCCTCCTATACACACATAGACACACACACATACACACACACACACACACACACACACACAGACTCCTCACTGAGTTTTAGCAGCCTGAATAGCTATTATCAGAAAAATATTCAGCAGCAATTTTTTTCTTCATGTAGCTTAAACCATAAAAGGTATTTATATATATATATATATTTATTATTATTTATTATTTTTTTTTAAGACTAGAATTTCACTCTGTTGTCCAGGCTGAAGTGCAGTGGCATGATCTCAACTCACTGCAACCTCTGCCTCCAAGATTTAAGCAATTCATGCCTCAGCCTCCTGAGTATCTGGGATTACAGGCGTATACCAGTAAACTCAGCTAGATTATGTTTTAATAGAAATTTACTGTTAGAAATCTACATTGAAGTTATGATATAAAATAGTGTTTTTCAAACCTGATTCAAGTTGTATGACTTCTGAAAACTGTGGGCTCTCATGTGATACTATGAATGTAATGAATATAATCATGCTTAAGGTGGGTGACTCTCTTTTGTCAAATTACTTTCGTGTTATTTCAGGACCCACTTTTCCACTGTGATTATTGTCCCTTTCATGCCTCCTTGAGGTTTCTGAAAAAGGAACAGAGAAAGACATACTATTTTATCAGTTTTTACCAAATAAGCTTCAAATTATGTAAATGTGAATTATATGAATTATGTAAAAATTTTGCCATATAGAGAAAAATGAATCAAGAGTTTACTTCAAGCCTACCAATCTCTAAAATTCTCCATCTTAGCTTCCAGTGTCATATTTACATAGTTACCAACCACGATGTTTTGGGAACCAAAGGAATCTGATCCATTAAATCAACATGAATTTGAATGGCCATTGGTTTTGTGATTTGTGTTTACAGTTATTTTTATTTTTGGTGATGACTTTGTAAGTATTATAAGCACAAATGTTTATATGATAAGCTTTTATGCCTAATTTACATGTGTTCCAGCAACATTATTCTACAAATTATTTTTAATGTAGCAGCAAGAATCATGATAAGAGAACATGATTCAACCTTAGAGCCCAAGATAAATCTGAAATTTTCTCTTAAATGTTAGTAAACATTTTTCAGATCATAATCACTAAATGAGAGACACATATAATTAAATTATTTTATTCCACAGCAAAGATTACTACTTAAAAATGTAATGAATTTTGGCCAGCACTGTGGCTTATGCCTATAATCCCAGCACTTTGGGAAGCCAAAAAGGACAGATCACCTGAGGTCAGGAGTTCAAGACCAGCCTGGCCAATATGGTGAAACCCTATCTCTGCTAAAAATAATAATAATGAAAAATATCTGGGTGTGGTGGCACATGCCTGTAGTCCCAGCTACTCAGGAGGCTGAGGCAGGAGAATTGCTTGAACCCAGGAGGCAGAGGTTGCAGTGAGCCAAGATCACACCACTGCACTCTAGCCTGGGCGACAGAGTGAGACTCTGTCCCAAAAGAAAACAAAAAAAGTAATGAATTTTGTGATGAAAGAGAACATTATAAATCTCTAACACCAATAGCCTAAGATTTTTCAAAGTGATACCCTATACCAAAACCTAAAAACCATGTACCACAATCTAAAGTGTATATCTAGAAGATACCAAACCACGTACCAAAATCCAAAGTGCACCTCTAGAAGGGAGATAGCCTTTGGTACATTTTGATGTTTGTGAATTTGTAAATATATATATCTATACACAGACAGAGAAACATCTCAGTCAGATCTTGCTTCTAAATTTAAAGTGTATGCAAGGTAATGCACACACTTGAGAAAAATGTGTATTCAGAGAGAGTTTAATATAGCTAGTCACGGTGCTATAATGGTCATTGGAAATTTTACCTTGGCCTTAAGTGTAGAGTATCGCACCACATCTCCTCTTGCTATTGAGTTCATATTACTAAGACACCTGGTTTTTTAACATCAGTGCAACAGTGTTGAAGCTCAGGCACTTTCAATATAACTAAAGAGCAAGGAGAGTTCTGTACTTTGACGAAGATAAAAGCGGTAGTAACCGTATATTGGGCCAATTCCCTTTAATAGTCTAAAATTGATTTATTGCATGTTTTTTATCTAAACCTTTTATGAACCTATTATATTTTCAGCCTGTGTTACTTCCATGAGCACTCTACCTAATAAATAAAGTAGTATGGCACTTCCCATTATTTTCCTATATTTATCTCTTTTAAACTTCAAAGGGTGCCCTAAGACCTGTTATAATTGAAGCTTGTGGATAGCTTGGCTTTTACGCTATCCACCGTCTTCATGATTTAATAGATGTCAGAGTTTCCAGATTGAAGATTCTAATCTTTAAGGTCTTTCTTTACAAAGCTACTTCTTTTCTTTAATGATAGTTTAGTTGTCTTCCTGTTAGCATTTTCCAGCTCTATTGTATTTCTTTGAGGTAATGCAGTTCTTTGTGTGAGAACATGCAGGCACACGGTTGAAAGAAGTAATGACAGAAAGAAAGACCATTTCAGCATATGGATTCCGGTCTTGCCTTTTTCACCAGTCAAGGGACCTTCAACATAGGGCTTATGACCTCTTGATTTTAGTTTGCTTTCATCAAACACTGGCACTTAGAAGAATTGGTTCTAAATTTTATTCTGAACCTGGAATCTCAGAAATGAAACTACTACAAAATTACTTTAAGAAATACTTTGGGGATGGTTAATGAGACAAGACACAAAATAAAGTGATTTAGAGTTTAGCCATGCAATTTCATAGTCTGACATAGAAACGTTCTAGGACCTAGAGATCACCAAACCCAGCGTGTCACCTCATCATAACTCTCTTTACATGTCTCAGAGGGGATTACATTTTCCTAGCTCTTTGTATATAACTTGTGAGTTTGAGTTTGTTGTTTGCCCATCATTTGTAGCATTAACAGGAATATTTGATAATTATTCTCTTGATTTATTTAAATGTTGATTGAGGCATTGAGGAAAAATCCATCTATAAAATAGACTGAAAACTATGACCGCATAAAGTTTACTTTCATGGGTGGCAGCAGACAATAAAATGTGAATAACAAAAACATTTCATATGGCTTATCTGTAATAAGGGCTATGGGAGAAACGGTGCAGAGAAAGGGAGTGTTATTGGTTTACAAGTTGTTTCTCCTCACAACAGGACACCACTCCTTGATGATGTAGTCTTTTTCTCTACTATACCTCAGAGTCCCTTCTAAGCTCTCGAAAAACATAAAAGGCAAAAAACAGTTGCTGTGTGGGTATCTGGCCATGTTCTGTTTTTCCTTCAACCTGCTGTTATTTGATTGTGTAGAAATGTTACAGGAATGTATTTCTTAGGGAAGAAGAGAGAAAGAGAGAGAACTCTCATTTCTCACTAGATAAGGTACAATTCAGAAAACAAAAAAAGTTTTGAGTGATACGTTTTTCATTTTCATCACTGATATAGTTGACAGTTATATGAAAAAAAAAAAAAAGACACATGCTGCAAGGCAAATCCCTAAAAACACATATGCTGTTATTTAAAAACAGCTCACCCTGCAATTGTACTTGGAATTCAGCACTGCCTGTTACTTGCTTTGTTTCTGATAGCTTTCCTTTTCTGCAAGATAAGAGATGTTCAGAACTTAGCGTTGCTTCAATTCATAAATATTTTTGTTCACATGATGCTTAAATGCCATTGAAAATCTCCTGCTGGATCTGGAAACCTCTCTTTTGGGGAGTTTCTTATTTCTCTATTCCTAACATTGCATCATTTTCCAATTACATATGTCTGAGGTGATTGAGAAGAGAGAATTTCTCTGATTGTTTAAATTATTTCTGATTGGAAAGAAATAGTCCACTCTAAGAAGGCACATTTCAATGACAGTTCTCTCTTAAAATTTGTTATGCGATTTACACATTTTGGCCTGGCAGTGTACGTTTGTTCTGTGGTATATTGTTATGACCCTTTTACCTCATTGCATGTCATATTTTATATGCAATCATCAGACACTTTCATGCTCAAGTGGTCATTAGCGTTGTGCTCTCCAGCTATTCAAGACTGTTAAATAAAACTGGTACCCCCACCAGGAATGTGCCTGACGAGCTTCCCTGCATCTGCAGGACTGCTGGCTTGGAATTGGCTGCAGAATCAGCACTGTGAGGCTGCTCTGATCCAGGAGCTCTAGTTCCCAGTCACATCTTCCTCCTGCGTGAGACAAAGGAAAGGTGAAATCATTCTCATTTCTGGCAGAGGCATACCATTTCCCCCCTTTTCCCTACAATTGGCATTATCAGAACAACACTTTTTGAAGCTATCTCACAGTTTTATATGTCCTAGGAAGTGCTACCACTAAGGTCAGATACGCTGGTCACATAATGTTATGTGGTTTCAAAATTCTCCTCTTGGAAATAAAAGCGTTAAACTAAATGATTTCTAACTTTTTAAACGTACAAAATGGAATGATACTAAGTAAAGATTTTATTTTTTAAAATATAAGAGTAAAGCCGGGCATGGTGGCTCACACCTGTAATTCCAGCACTTTGGGAGGCTGAGGCAGGTGGATCATGAGGTCATGAGTTGAGACTAGCCTGGGCAATGTGGTGAAACCCCGTCTGTACTAAAAAAAAAAACACAAAAATTAACCAGGCGTGGTGGTGCATGCCTGTAGTCCCAGCTACTTGGGAGGCTGAAGCAGGAGAATCGCTGGAACGCTGGAGGCAGAGGTTGCGGTGAGCTGAGACCATGCCACTGCACTCCAGCCTAGGCAACAGAGCGAGACTCTGTCTCAAAAAAAAAAATGGGAGTAAAATATAAACATGACATTAGAGGGTTGTTTTTTTTACCCTAACTGCCTATACTTTTATTTCTTTGTGATGAAAATACATGAAGCAATGCTTGCTGTCTCTTGAATTTTGAGAGCCTCCCTGCTACCCACCACCAATAAACGCTTCATCTGTTGTAGGATTTTGTTAAGTCCTGGCGACTTGAAGAGGAGGTAGAGTCTGATTTCAAAAATTTCTATTAGCAGATTTTAATTGCCTCATGATTATCACTGTCAAAACTGGCTGGGCTTTAGAATGGTAATCTATTCTCTAGTCAGAAAACTACAGTGAACTGAATAAGGTACGTATCTGAACTACAAATTTTCATCCATGCTAATGCATTCCAAATTCTGCAGCCTGCTAAAACTGATCCTGCAATATCAACAGAGCTAATGAATTTGCTGTGGCTAGCCAGGAAAATGTCCCTTCTTCCCCCAGGCCCTTTCTTCCCCCTCCTTGCAAATTGTGATCAAATGTATTCTGGATTCATCATGCATACTCTTTCCCATAACATTTAGAAGCTGAAAAATTTTGTCAACAATCATTCGCACATCAAATTAATATGTTTTGTCAAAGGTCAGCTGTGACTTGTGAGTTTGAGTTTGTGCTGACATTTTCTGAATTCTTCGCTGTAACTGAATTGAGTAGCCTTCAAGCAGCTCTCCTTGTTTCTGTGCTACTGTACCTCAATCTCTCTCAACCCAAGTAAATGAGATCATGTTAGTCTTCTGTGTAAATGTCTCACTTGGTGTAAAAACCAGACATTCCAAGAGCTGGCAAGAAGCCAATGCAGTTGGATCTGGATTTCCTCTCTAACCTCGTCTTCTTTTTTTCTCTTAGGACTCACACCATTCCAGTCATCCTAATTTTAGGCTGGTCCTATAACATTCTGTCATGTCTCTGCATTGGGTGGGGCCTTTACATGTTGCTGTGTCTTATGCATGAAATATTATTATATCTGTGTGTGTGTGTTATATACACACATGAATATCATGTATATAATGCATATAAATGGATATGTATGCATATAAATGGATTATATGTGCGTATACACACACACACATAAATATGTCTATCTATCTCTCTTAGACAGAGAGATAAACTAGGCTTTTTCTCTTCCTTCAGTTCTTTAGTCAAAATGACTCTGTCAGGAAGGTTTCCCCTGACTTTCTAATTTAAAATAGAAATCTCTCCACATTCTCTGTGCCTTTTTCTTGTTTTGATGTTTTCTGAACACTTATTACATGCAATATACTATTTTACTTTTTCCATGTGGTTATTGTTGATATCCTCTCAATGAAATTGAGCTTCTTGCAAACAGTGAGTTTGCTGGTTTTGTTCTGTTGTGCTTCTGATTTATTGTATTTGCTGTCTGAATTTTTCCACTAAAATAGTAGTAAGCTTTTTGAGGCTGAGAAGGCTGCTTGATTTGTTTAGCTCTGCGTCCTCTTAGTAGATATGCCTTGGTCAAATGCGTGAATAAATAAATGGATAGGGGGATTCTGTGGAGTTTCTAGATAGTGGCCACTCCCAGAGATCTCAGGGAGGCTAGGTTTCCTCTTTAGGTCTCCTTGTCCACACTGCTTTTCTGACACTCATCGGCATTATGGGTGAGAGGCAGAGTGAGGGCTCTTACGGACACGCTAAGGGCTCTCATGACCCGGCAGTTCTGACGTCCTTGAGGAGACAGCTGATGGAGGCGCCCTCCTGAATTAAACTACATCAGGCCTACCCATATTTGCTGCATGCTGGCAGATATATCCCAAAATGTTAAGTCAAAAGCTGATAAGTCCAAGTGTTTTGTATATTATGCTGGCAGTTAGACCTTGACGATAAAATGGAACTAAAAAGAGTTTTCCATAAACCTTCAAAAGTTGAAACAAGCTGTCCAGAGCTAGTCAGTCAGCTAAATTGATTGCTGCTTTATGGGATTTGTATATTTTGTTTGTGCCTCTTCTGTCAACATACTTTATGTCTAATATGAATACAGACTGGTACAGGTACCACTTAAAAAACAGTGGCAATGAGAAGAGGATGAAAAAAATCTGTTCTCCCCTATAACTGTGGTAATATATAACTGGCATATTCAAAGTTGATTGCCTAACGCAATTCGAAACAATACGTAAAGGTCAGAAAAGTACAACTTTAACAAGTATGTCTACTGTCCTTAGTATATATGTGGAAAAACTGTTGAACTTGTATAATTTTAAATCAAACACAGAGTTAAGGTGTTATTTTCACATTTAGAGATCTCTCTTTATTCGATAACCAGATTTTGAAGAGAAAAAGGACCCAATCACATTTTATATATCTCATTCAAGGTTTTATCTTAATTTACTAACAAGGCTCATTCATTTTAGACACAAGTGAATAACTTTGCTTTTTAATAATTTTTTTCTCGGCCTATTTGGAAATGTAATTACTGAGGAAGCTTATATACGTCTTAGAAAGATGTGCAATCTTCTTTTTTTTTTTTTCTTTTTTTTGAGACAGAGTCTCACTCCATCACCAGGCGCCAGGCTGGAGTGCAGTGGCGCGACCTCGGCTCACTGCAACCTCCGCCTCCTGGGTTCAAACAATTCTCCTGCCTCAGCCTCCCAAGTAGCTGGGACTACATGCGTGCACCATTACTCCCAGCTACCCAGCTATTTTTTTTT